>JAMKCH010021017.1:0-41621 GCA_023653785.1 Ophioderma brevispina
ACAGTCCCCCTATTGTTTGAGCTTACAAAGGCCGCGGTGCGGTCTTTCCCCGCTTGTGATAAGTCGCAAGCATACCCAAGCGACTTGGACTCAAGCCAGTTGACCTTGAATTCAACCTCAATCGCTCCGACGCTTCCAGCGACATTGACGCTGGGAGCGTATTTGCCAAACGCTAGGGGCGTTGTTTTGGGCGGTGGTAGCCGAAGGGCTACCCGCTCTATTCGCTTGGGTTTTGGACCTACTTTTGAAATATCAGTGTTCAGAAATATTTGGTGCTGTTTATAATCCTCTAAAATCTACATGTTTGACTAGGTTATGAAATGATGTGCCATTTTACTCACGCGTCATGGATAAGTGTACTCGTAAGTAGGCCTTAGCGAAACCTGCCGTACATTGACAAAAGATATTAAAGTCTGACTTCGAGAGTTCGAAATATTATTTTGTATGTAATAAGAAATAGTCACTAGAACTAAAGATAGACCTAAAATGCACAATTCCGAAATTTGAAATTAATCGGATTTCTTTTTGAGCAGTAAACATTTATGTGTAGTCTCACGTCCCCATAAGGAATGTGTATAACAAAATTCCGGAACTCCGGATTTTTAGAATATAACAAAGTGTGATTTACCTTCTCTATGAAGGAATTCGATTTAGTTAAGCGTAGCAATTTCACACAGTGTTTATTATATATAGGACAAGCATTAGGACATGTCAAAAAAACACGATTCTTTTGGAAATTGAGGACGGACGCCCTCCTCAGGAATCTCTGGAGTCGGCCTTTAATGTTTCAAAAGACTAGAAAACAAAGCGACACTTGTCCACATATGTTACCGTCGTGAGCTGGATATACTAAAACACGGAACGGTAAACAGAATCAAAATCTATATAGAGGGCGTAATGTACTCTCTCGTTGCTGCGACAGGGGGCGGTCAAGAAATCCCAAATTAGACAATCGCCATTGGTTTTCAGCAATATTAGCACATTTTTGAAGAGCGCCCCCAATTTTTTAAAAAATTGAATTTTTACACGGGTTGCATTGTAACTGGCTTTAAGTATACTGTGAATGGTTAAGCTCTACAATGGCTATGTGTCGCAACGAAAGGAATTTGTGACTAGAATACTTAAATATCGGAGATCTCCGATAATAATCCACGGGCTGCTGGAAACGGGCCTTCCAATATGAAAATAGCCGGAAAATAGCACAATGTGCGTAATCTACGACGACCTCCATCCATTAGTTTTTTTTTATTGGTTTCTGCAAGTCAAGTGAGAGATCATTTTCTTGAGGGTTGGCACTATTATCACTCACGGACGGACAGACAATTTAGCATTTCCACTCGCTGTTAGTCTATCTGGGATCCCATTGTCTAATTACAAAAATCGCTCCATTTTATGATAAATACGAATTTTTTAAGCATTCGTTCGCAGTTGTAGTTTCCTAGCGAATTACAACATAACTGTGCAAAAATATGAAATGTTGGAAATTGGGGGCGCTCTTCCAAATGTGTGCTATTATTGCTTTAAACACGTAAAAACGAATCTTGCCGGAAAATATGAATTTTTGTATTTTTTGTTTGTCAGGAATATCTCCCTTATCGAAAACTGTTGGAGCTCATAACAGCTCCACTGTAAGGGTATATGTGATTTTTTGCTTTGCATGATACAGAGCGCGGACGTGCTCTGTATGCTCTATAAGCTCCATATGTGATATCTTGGATAGATGTGAAATTTTTAACGTCCATAAGGATGTACTCAATAAGGTAGGCCTTACGAAACCTGAAGTATTAGAAAAAAGATATTAAAACAAGTAGAATAAACCAGGCGATATGAACGAAAATTGCAGAAAATTTTTCTAGATCTTGCTGGTTAAACAGTTCTCCTTAAACGTTATATGAAGTGTATTAAACTGCTTGACACCGCGCTCATCTCGCGTTTTCGGGGAGCTTAAATAAAATCATTTGAAAAGGAAGGGAAGTGCGGTCAAAAAAGAAGAACTATCCATGTAAATGTTATGCAAGGGTATAACCCGTGCTATCCACACAATTGTAACACATCCCAAGTACAAGGTTGGAGTGTTAAATTTGTTGACCGACTGACAGGAACCCCTGCAACGTTATTCTTAAATGCCGCAAGTGGGTGCTTAAGGAGAAGGGGGCAAGACAACGTTTGTACTGGCGTCAAATTTGTAAATTGATCAATCAATGGGGGGTTTAAAAAGCAGCAGCCATGTTATGTGTCTAACTAAATTAAGAAAAAGGTAGAGTTTGTAATATGTAACAGCCTGAAGTTTCAGAGTTATAGGCTAAAAACAGCAAAATCATAAAAGGGTCATTTCAGTTGTACAGGGGTCAAATTTAAAATGGCTACGATTTGGAAAAAAATGGTGCAAATGATTGGTGAGCTCATAGTATAAAATTAAGGAATAGTTTGGATGTGTCCAAATGCTTGCTTCAGAAAGTAGGGGGGTAACAAGATCAAGCCCCATTGAATGCATGACGTTGAACCTTCTGTGCCCCCTACATTGGGTGGGTCTTTTTCACTTTACGAATAGCCGGTGTGGCAGGAATATATCCTCCGGGCTCCCATCCGGGAACAATGGTGAAACATAGGGCACTCGATTCATTGACTCTTCACGCAAATTAGTTTCACACTTTATACAGTTTTCGTCTATGAGCCCGGACTATGAATCCTGCCGGACCATATCCTCTCCTTGCACAAACACCGGTCCTTTGGAGGTATTGTTGTTAAAATATCAAACAATATTATGCCTTCTGTTTGCAACTCCGATTTAGTGAGAAGTCTCGATAGAGGCCATTGAATTCATTGTTTTCTGCTTTTTAATGTTTCTTTTCCACACAGACAGGAGTAAATGTTCTCCGAATATGCCCATAGGTAGCTATGGGTATATCATCATGATGTTATGCTTGTTTGTGATTTTGCTGTTGATGCTGTTTAAGGTTTGTTTGTTCTTCCCGTTTGTTTGTTCTTACCCGGCTTTGTTTGTTCGTTTTTAACCTCCCTACTGCCATGTTTTTAAAAGTAAAAAAAAGTAACGATATCATATTGTTTTTTGGTTATTTTTATATAGTACAGTCCGATGGCGGGCCAAGCTTCTCTCAATATGGCACTCACCCACCCATTTTAAAACAATTAGAGCACACCACAGCGAAATCTGGGTGCCCTGGTGGGGTCGGTTTTGCCTGTCACCATGATCTAAATGCCATCCCCGGTTTTCGTCGTTGTCCATATGAAAATACTCATATGAAACTTTGGCTTCAATGTTTTAACGATTAAAACTACTCTATAATAAATACCACAAATAATCAGAATTTTTTGTCGGGATTTCGCTTTAGTGACGTATATTAATAACGACATCCGAATTTGGGGTTTTCTCTTGGCCCGCCACCCCCCGACCCGCCTGATCTTGACAACCTTAAGGGTTGGCATGTCACGTAACCAATGTACATGTAAAGGTAATAAAACACCGGTTATGTGCCAGTGGTCCGTATGCACAGTAGTTTAGAGACGGGTTTAAGGTTGGGGACGTGTTAATTCGTAGGTTTTGCCCAACTTGACAGTTTTTCATTCTATATATAAAATACCAGTTATTCAAACATCTCATGTTAATAATGCATTGAATAATGCCTTTCTGGTGGGACTTTGACTGAATTACATTTAGACAGGATCTAAATTTGTACCCGGTGTAACTCAGTTGTGCATATGGACCCGGGAGTTGGACCCGTAGCCTATGGTTTTTTAAACAATTTGGTTTCAAATATTGTCATACTTTTGCATGGGGGAGGGCGGATGCTATTTAATGCTATTCGGTCATTTCTTTAATTGTTCCAACTTTGTTAATTATTTTCCATTATTGTTTGTAATTATTGTTGGTCTTAAGGTTTTATGTTCTGCTGTGTAGTTTGATACCTAGTCTGAGCGTCAATGATTATGAAGCTGATAATTCAAGTTTACATCCAAATGGTGAAAATAATGCAAACGTAATTAAATGTTCAAATCATGAAACCATTCACGACTCTAGTATATCTGAAAGTTCTCAATTTAGAAACATGGTCAAATATGATCAAATGATTTTTTAATCCATTAAAATATGAATACAATTTTGATGGAATTTAATTTAATGACTTGCAAATCAATGCATATTACTTACCAAACACGATCCGGTAAAAGAAAATCTATTCTAGCACAATTTTCTATATTGAATTTAAATATTATAAGTTTAAAGAAAAATTTTGATAAACTGAGAGAATGCTTAAAAGCAATTCCATGATTTTACCATCCTTTGCTAACAGAACCACTAAAGGAACTCCGCTTCAATCCTATGAACTTACTGGATACGATTTTAGTACACAAAAAGAGTAAACCGTGGTAAGTGGTCAGGAAATACATATCCCAAAAGGTGACTACAAAGTAGACTGGATCTAATAACTCCACAATAACTAGAATCTTGCTTTATTGAAATCACCCAAGAAAATCAAAAAATATTGTGGTAGGGGTATCTATAGGTCACATACATCCATTGATCATTTCACGGAGGAATAAGGCCAATTATGAATATTATTACAATAAAATAAGTTATTGTACATTATGGGAGATTTTTAAACATTGACCTATTAAAAGAGGAAGTGTCCACAGACCAACTCATGACTATTTAAACATGTTCTGTCAATTCGCTCTTACCACCTTACAAACCAACTAAATTACTGAGTTGCACAGTGGCCACTTAATTGATAATATTTTATAACCATAACTTTTTTTTCTTCGAAATTGTGTGTAACAGATTTAAAAACAAACCGATCATTTTCCAACTATTATCACGACTATTACAAGTGTAAGAAAACAAATGCGGCTCTGTTAGTCAACCGTAAGCGACGAAATTTTACAGAGATTATATTATCATTTGAAAGAAAAAACTAACATATGAATTGGACTAGATACTACATGGTGCCGATGTCGATGATGATTATAAGCGTTTTATTGGGACACTGAACGACTGTATTGATCATTGTACCCACTAAGTAAATGTACTAACATAGAAAAAGAGACCAATATTCCATGGATATATCAAAAGGAATTGCTCAAAAGTAATAAATGAAAAAAATAAATTGTCTGAACATACAACGGTCTACCACGAAGAAAATCTAAATCAATAATAAATTATATATAAAAAATTACTAACTACTCGAAAGCAAAACGGCTTATTACGATGCAAAATGCAACAATTTTTAAATCCATATAACAACACACATTGAAAACATAACAAATATTTTGGGTCGTTCTCTAAGCAGAGTCGTATTCAAGATATTTAGAAATGATGCCGTTTAACTTATCATCGATCCATATACAATACAATGGTTTTTAACGATTTTTTTGTAAGCAAGGTCCAAAATTAGCTGCTAAAATAGATAGTCAACAAGGGACACACTTTTTATGATGATTTATTGAATCATTACAAACAACTTCTATATGTCGCCCATAATTGACGACGAATTATTCAAATTATAAGAAAGTTTGATCCAAATAAAAGTCCAGGTCATGACGGAATAAGTAACTTCTTGATCAAAAAAAGATTGCAAAGAAATAAGTATTCCACTTACAAATATATATAATCGGTCAATCATAAAAGGTGTTGTACCATGTGACCTAAAAGTAGCAAGGGTCGTACCGATTTACAAAAAGAACAATACTGGCGATATTCTAATTATCGACCTATATCAATTTTGCCTTCTTTTTTCTAACATCCTTGAGCGGCTCATCTTCAATAGATGCTCATCATTATTGAAATAAATACAAACTTATTATTATGAACAATTGCTGTAGAGACCAAACAGTCTACACAAGATGGCAATTAATAGACTTTGATCGCTAGAATTTTCCAAGCTGTTGAGAAAATGAAACGACATTGGGTATTTACTTTAATCTACTAAAGCATTTGACACCATCCACCATGAGACTTTACTACAGCGCTATAACTAAGAACATTATGGGTTAAGAGGCATCGCGTGAATGGTTCAAAATTACCTCACAATAGGACACAATATGTCCAATACAATTCATGTAAATCAAATTGCAAGAATTTAACATGTGGGTTTTTTTGTTCCACATGGACAATTCCTCGGTCCTTTCCTATTTATATTAATTATAAATGATTTATTTTAATACATCATCTATTCTACAATTTGTCTTGTTTGCCGATATACTACATCTTATTCCCATCAAAACCTGCAATAAAATATCATTGGTCAACAAGAATTACATGGAAGTTACAAATTGGGTTTAAAGTTAATAAGCTATCATTAATATTGAAAAAACCTAATTTTTAATGATTATGGGAACACCTCAAGGACATTTACGATTTAAGAGTAATACAATATTACCTACCTCATGGCAGTAATCTTATCAGAGTAAACAGACAAAATGTCTAGTATCATAATCGAAGACGAAACCTTGTCATTTAAACTATCATATTGAAGCAGTGTCTAACAATAGTTCAAGAAATATTGGTAGTCTTAGTAAGTGACACTTTGTTTCCAAACGTATTCTTTTATTGTATTTACTGTTTAATTAAATTTCCTTATTTTTCATATGGGATTCTTTGTATGGGGTAATACTCACAGGATATATCTGGGATAAATTATTCGAAATTACAAAAAAGACCCTTATAACCGTATTCATGTCACTTAGAGCTTATTCTGGACCACTATTCAAGAAATAGAGACTTAAATTATTTATGATATGTAATAGATATAAATCTTGCTATTTTCCATGTTAAGCATTTTACCGGCTGATCTTCCGGAATTTTTGATGTAATTTCCCTAAAATCGTAATCTCTCATACTTTTATCTTACGAGAAACCCCCACGACTATCAGTTAGTACGAATAGAAACACATATGCATCAAAAAGCGTTAGATCAATGGGACCAAAAGTTTTGAATCACTATCAGCAGATCTGAAAAAATCTCAACTGTTTTTTTTTTAATTTTATTACATATTTTTAAACAATTTGTGTATGTTATATATGAGTAAATGAACTTTATAGATACGTGATTTTCATCAATATTCAATACCTATCATCATTAATCATCATTCATTGCAATATTATTTCTATGTACTTTGTATCGATTTTTTGTCCTTTTTTGTTTTGGTAGGAGTCCCCCCACTTCTGGCCGATCTTGGCCTTTTGTTTGGGCTCCAACCATGCCAACAATTCCTCTCAAGGTATCGAAATATAATGAATACTTGTTGTAATCATTCTGTTATTTAGTTTGGCATGGAAATAAAATAACCCAAAAAAATATATATAAAAAATATATTTGTGATTGTGCTGTTGAATGCTGTTGAGTTTTGTTTGTTCTTCCCCCGGTTTGTTTGTTCTTCCCCGGTTTGTTTTGTCTTTTTACGCTCCTACTGCATGTTTTTTAAAGTAACAAAGTAAGTTCATCTTATTGTATCATTGACGGATAAAGTTGTCGACCAGCTGGGCCAAGTGGCTGTTAAAGGCTTGACACCAACTAAAACACAAATTGTGTTCAAGAATATTTCCTGCAATAGCAGAGAAACATTGGACAGCGTGTACTACTGTAGTTATATGTCCCATAGAAGCTACAAAGGTGACAATGTTGTACAGTTTGTGTTTCCACAATCGGGGCAAGAAGTCTGCTCAGGGGGGGAAAAAGGGGGGGGAAGTGAACATTTCGTGCAACCATCAGGGATCTTCATCTTATCTGAAAGTTATTGACAGGTCATAGACGCTTTGAGTGTAGCACCTGTCCTGATATTTGCAGCTGGATATCAAAAAACAGCAGCCAAATGATCGTAGAAAGGTTGAAGGCCTTTTTAGGTCTGAAACTTCAACCAGGGTACCACAATACCACACTGAGGAGTTAGAATTTGACCCCACGCGACCTATTCAGCAGTTTATTGAATTGTGTTTAGAGTGTAACATTTGGAAGCTAATTCAAAGCCGCATTGTTCTTCTATCATGCATGTTAATTTTCAGATGGAAATGTGATAAGTTATGGGATGCCATCGAAGTCTTGCCATCTCATTGGGCGTACTATATGACTATTGTATCCCTCCACTATTCGAAGTCACATTGCGACCTATTGCCCACGTCAGTGTCCTGTCATTTTTAAAGGACCGACTACTCAATTATTGATATTATTTGAACCCATGAAATCCATTCCACAGAGAAAATACAGCAAGATACTGATAATTTAATCTGTGAATCAGGATTTACATGAGGATTGGGGGCGTTTGGCACCTGTTGTATTGGCATCTTACATTCCTTGTATACTGGGCATGCGACGGCTTCCCATCTACGTCTGAACTGATGTTGTACCTATCAGAACGAGCTTCAAGCCATGTCAAGTTATAAAGACTGAACTTAAATAAGTTTAAACTTGGCAATGACTTTGATTACATAATAGATATAACTCTAAAATGCCATATGGATTCACATGTTAGAATTGTCATTTAAGTTCAACTGCTTCGCCGTACGCCAAATCACACGACTTGGTAAAACTTCTCTGGTAGATGCCCTTTGCTTTGTAATCTGGACATCTCAAGGTAATAAACGCAGAGCCAGGACAAAGGTAATTACAATCTTGCCAAGAATCTCCATGAGTGTACATCAATGCAGACGTTGTTGGTTGACAACATGCTTGCTCCAGCAGAAGACATGGAATTATTGGCGCAGAATATGCCACAACAGCTCAAAATATATCCATGGACGGCGTAATGACATGAGATGAGGGGTTGCGCATCAAGTCTTGCCAATAATTTACCGCAAACATTAACCACTGTATTTCAGTCCATATCATCTCAGCCTTAGTAAACATAGCGAGTTAATGCACATATATCAAGTAAACTTATGTGCCTTCAGTGTTTGTTTGTGTCTGATCGCCCATATGCAGCAGATTTAGTGAAGCATGCAGGTCTTGCGTTGCCAACACTAAAACACTTGCATTGCCTCATACTACGATCTACGTGCCATGATCTGATTGCTCAGGAGTGTGTAGATATATTCATCGAAGGACTCCAACAAGCAAAGAGCATCAAGAAACTCTGGCTATTAGGTATAAGTCTATACCAAGAGGATTTTAAGCTATTAGTGAAAGTCTGCAAAGATAAATCTCTACGTACGTTGCGGTAAGTCCAGCACTTTTCCTGAAAAAAAAAATAAATTTTTTCAACATTCACAGGTTGGTACATGGTAGTGATCATGGCCTTGTTATATTAATATTATACGTTTTTCCATGGTTTCTATACAATAATTTCCTGCTGATCTGAATCCGATGGGTGCCAGTCGAAGATCCTCGAGAACATGCAAAGAAACGCAAAAATTCAAAATGGCCACACCGGGCTACAACACTAAAACCTCATCGGTTAATCATCAATGTTTTGTGGCATGTCTAGTCAAAAGACCCATTGTGACCAATTCAAGTATGACCCAATAACTACGCCATTAAAAATTCATATGCCGCCAATACAATAAAGCAATATACAATAAATTCCTTATTTAGCCTACTCTAGGTTTCCACGTGTAGGCACACGATCACATCAGACGAATAAGTGCCAGATTTATTCGCATCATTCGCCTGATGATATATATATATCTATATATATATATATATATATATATATATATATTATATATAAAAGAAACCAAATCTATTCCAGGAAATTGGTCTATACCACCTCAAATAGTCAAAGAGTGCTCAACCGATAAACGGGAGCGTGTATACACACAATATTATAATATATGCTTTAGCAATCATAAAATATTCTATTAATTGAGACCGTTATAATGGTCTTAAGAATCTCTTTCATAAATTGTTATCAAATCAACCATTCAAGATGCTCCAAAATGGCTATAATTCGTTACAAGATCTAGCCAAGAGCTGTAATGTTTTATATATCAATTTAATATAACGCATTCAGAAGAAGGTTTTATTGAAACAACATAAGCATAAGTCAAAGGATGGATATCTGAAAATGGCATCCTAGATGGGCGACCATATAGCTGTCAATGTCCAGGAAGTAAAGTCGTATTCATCTACGTTTTAGGCTAAAGATCCAAATTGATTTGGCTGCGGCTTTCTGCTCATTCTCGATGTTCATGTTTAAAATAAAAGTTTTTCTCTCTTTGGTCTTTACCGATTTCACAGGGCAAGACTTCCCCAAGGCATTCACCCAGAGGAGGTAGACGACATTGTTATGCTTACATAGTAAACAAATTAATCAATTACCGATTAAAATACCACTCATTGTGCAAATAATTCATATTATTGTTATTGTTCATTGGATCGTTTATACCCTCTTATGTCCGCCCCCCCCCCCCCAAATTTACCACAACACAAATTAGATGAATTAACCCTAAACAACCGCTCTTACTTCTTATGTAGAAAAATTTAAAAGTCGTATTTCTATGGTTGTTAGGTAACCGTTGTGCAAAAATTAGCGGCATCCCTTTTTATAGCGGCATCCCTTTTATGAGTGCAAATTAAAGACAAAAAAGAGCAGCTTTTCAAAATTCAACAAAAAGTGACAATGGGCGAATTGTTGGCAAAGCTGTAGACGAGTGTAGGCAATAATGTATAGGCCGTAGAACGTTCACGTGATTCTGCAGGTATAAGGTCTTTGAGAGCAGTCATCAGCAAGGCTTCATCGTTCTTTCGTTTCCCCTGCGAACCGCCGCGTTACGTTGCATTGGTCAAGCTCTCTCTCATTGCATCGTTCCGCTCCAGCCACTCGCCACTCCTTAATCCATCATTTCCGATAAGCCCACAATCCTGATAAATCAATCCATAACAGTACAAATAATTATAATTCCGTTGTGAAAGTAATCATAGTCCGGCAGGTTATCAATAGTCCGGGCTCCATATAATAGACGACAACGGAATAACGACGTGAAACTAATGAGAACTACTATGTTGCGTAAGAGTCAACTGAATCGATCGCCTAGGCTATTTCACCATTGTTCCCGGACTGGTGCCCGGAGGACTATATCTCCCTGCCCGACCACCGGCTCTCTGAGTGACTCATTATCATTTATGAGTCTGACTCCTGCTATTTGGGACTAGTGTGGATTGGCTGCCACCTCGCACCCATTTGTTGCCTTTGGATAGACGAATCGCTAACCAGTTGAAGAGAACATTCATCAAACGTAACGAATAACAAATTACTATGCCTTAGCCAACCTTGTCATTGCGTACTTTTCAAAGTATCCATAAATTGTGAATTAATAAATATAAGGGAATAATTTATTGCGGAACAGTGAGTGCTTGATTCGGGATTTGGTAAGTGGCAGTGTAATGTGCCCTGTGCTGATTGTTCAGAGAATCTTGGGATGCTGAAATCTAAGATCGTATCATCCAGTGTTTTCTTGCACCTCCTCTCGACTGATCTGACGGCTTTTTGCAAGAAGAATATCTCGACCTCAACGACTCATTTCGTGTGATGTGATCAAAGAAATACACGACCCGGCACCCTCCAGGAAGCCCGACATGTACGATCCGAAACTATCGTTTGGGTGAGGGGTATTTGTGCTAAATTGTGCAAAGCTATAGATGGCGGTGTCACTAATGTAAGAGCCTTAG
The DNA here is from genome assembly GCA_023653785.1 of Ophioderma brevispina. NCBI lineage: Eukaryota > Metazoa > Echinodermata > Ophiuroidea > Amphilepidida > Ophiodermatidae > Ophioderma > Ophioderma brevispina. The sequence goes on from JAMKCH010021017.1 coordinate 11,619, forward strand.
AGGGCTCGTGTCATCATGAATATCAGGTGATTCTGATTGTTCAAAGGAGCTGCTGAGAGCATTTAACCAGGAATAAGCAACCCTAAAAAATTTGCCGGCCCTCAGCAATTGGTGACACTCCTGGCGCCGCCATTGGAAAGCATTTATTTTTGCAAAACAAAATTTTGAACAGTTAGATATAATATTTAAGCTTCATTGAGGTCTTGACGTTGATGAAATTCACAGCGTCCGCGCCCACAGAAGATTGAATGTTACGACTCAGACTCTGTTACGCCATGTCCATCCTTCTCGACTTAGTAGCAAAGTTCTGTGTGCCCATGTGTATATAGGTCGTTGTCATGTCCCTGTGCTGTCGAAGCTATGCAATATTCCCAACCACGGAAGCTCCAACGGAGTGTGCTGAACGAACGTGGAAATTGATTACGGGAATCGGCAGACTGTCACGGTCCGGAGTTGGCTCTCGGTGTCTTCCGCTCTCTCATTGCATCTCCCGCTCTAGCTCTCTCCTGAATCTCCGCTGTTCCGATATCCCACGGATCCTAAAAATCAATCTCAATCTGGCTCTATGACTGATCATCATTTATAAGTCTACCTCCTTTGCTATTTGGTTCAGTGTAAATTGGTCGCGTCGCTTTCCGCCCTCAGTGTTTGGGGGGTTCGACTCTCCTCGCTACCAGTTGGAGAAACATTCTCGCAATCAAATCCGCCACAATAGTATTACTGTTCAGCGCAATTCAAGCGATGTTTTCTATTTCTTGTGCTCCACAGCATGTTCTCAAATCGAACTTTTCACTACATAAAGTACGAGTAGAACTGGGTATTGGAAAACTTTAGGCACGGTTGATGAATAGGATTCTGGGCTTTCTTTCAAAGACCCTCTTCAAATATAGTACACACCCCAAAGTGGAATATCTGTACTTATCGGTGTAAACTTGTAATAAATCATGTGGTTGTTGGTTGACAGTGTGGGGGTCAGTGTTTGAATGAGAAAATCCAGCCCTTTTGCGAAATATTTATGCACGCACACACCAGAGGGGACGGAAGTTTATAACTACGCACCTAATGATAGTCTAAAAACATTGAAATTGAAAGTTTAAATGGACCATTATATACAAATGAGAGGTAATATTCTGAGGTCTGTGACATACTGGGCCAGTCTGCCCTTGTGAGCCCATGGTATACTCATAAACATTTGGCTTTCATGGTAGACATAAGCACACACTGGGCTCTTGATGGATTTGCACGTAAGGTGGTTTTCCTCATAATAAGGAATGATTTCATCAAGCTTGGGGAAAGTCTCTCTTCAACAACTGAAGTCCGAATCTTTGCGCTAGTCGCATGGATAAAACGATAAGTTCCTGCACTCCTAGGTTTTTGGGGTCATCGTATACCCGAACAAGGAGAGGAGCGAGCATGATCCCTTTATGGTAGTCCATTTTTGAGTCTACGCCATTGGCTCTTCTCGCTCTAGCTGAAAAAGAACATCCTGTTTGCCAGTCAATCCTTTGATGAGCCATCAGTCAGCGGATGCCTTATCAAAAATATTATGGAGTAAGTATCTGGTTACCAAACCCTTCTCAGAACCATCCGCAATGTGTTGAGTTAGGTTGAGTAAGTCTTGGCTTGTTGTTGATTGCCTGGCCGAAAACCTACTTGGGGGTGTCTGGTATGCGATTTCGTCTATCACAGTGCAATACGGTTGAGCAGGTAGACATCAAAGAACTTGTAGATAAACTAAGGCGTGATATTGTTCTATATCTCTTGAGATTAATGGATCTTTAATTTCCCAGGCTTTGGTGGATTGTCATAACATGGTGGCGTCCCTCCAGATCTTTGGAAACCTGTAGGAAATAAGGCGCATTGTATCGCTGAAGAAGCCACTCCTTTGCTACTGGTCCCGAAGTTTTCAGCTGTTCAGTTGACATGTGTCAAGCATTACTGCTGTTCTTGTTGAAGTTTAGCAATCAGTTCCAGTTCGTCCATTTGAAGGGGCAATTTAAACAGGGTCGACGCTATGCCTCTTATGGTCTGGTTTTTGATCTTCTTGCTGCACTCGCCATTTAAAAGCAGTTGGTGATGGCAACGTGATTGGGTGTCGCTGCTGTGGCACTCCTAGGTTCTTTTGGATCTCCTCGAAGCTTTTGGATGGTAAAACCATGCCTACGTACTTGCTGTTATGGGCTCATAGCAATGGATTCCATTAAGGTTGCCAGGTTTGGCTCTTTTCCTGGAAGATCCTTTCCGACACTTCCTCACCTTTAGTAGGTGTTTAAGCGGGGAAAGGATCAGCGTCACAAACATGGCGGCGTATATACTCTGATTTCTTTAGCACATTCCTTGGAAAGGCTGGATTTAATCCCTTAAATCCTAAATGTCCATTGTGCCACTTTCCAAATCTGGATTGGGAATTTCTGGATTCCTGCCTTGGCGTTTTCCGGATGCTCCTAACTCTAGCAACACAAATACTGGCTTCTTCCACGGAAGCTCACAGGGTCGGGGGCCCCTCCCTTTGTTTACGGGGAAAGTGTCCCTACATCTAGCAACACCAATACCGCTACGCAAAAAACTACCGCGGTGATCAACCATGGCCGGTTATTGGGCCATTTTCCTCTAGACATAAGGGATTATTCCGTTCTAAGACGGAGTAAATGAATCTCCGAGCAGTCTTGTTCACTAGTTGGGCAAATTTTTCATAGTTATGATGGGTGTTTTTGGGGTTCGGATCCCGGTCGATCAGGAATATTTGCCAGTCTACTCCTACAGGTAAAGCAACTTAAAAGGCACTTTGTTTTTAGTCTCACTACAGCGCTGACTTGGGATACCGATTGTCGATGCTGGTTAGTGAACAAGATCCAGATAATCCTGCTACACGGTTAGAGATGTTTTTTGCTAACAATAGCTAATCAGGGTTGTAACCTCTAAATTCCCATGGGCAAGATAAACCCGATGGCGTCAGTTTTAGGGTCGCCAAGGAGAACGTACATGTTGACTGTCTAACATCTTCAACAGCTGTGTCCGTTTTTATATTGGTTTCCATTGGTACCCCATTGGGTACTATGAGACTGTGAAATCAACATGAGAAATGATTGGTGGAATTCCCAAGATTGAATTGAGGGTGCTTGAATTCTACTGATGGAGAATGGGAGAACGATTTAATCTATGACATATCTGGCTCTATGGTGAGGACTTCGATGTCGTTGTCAGCAGACATTAAGGTTGCTTCACAACGATGCCTGTTTATCACCTAATGTCCCACTTCAAAACGGACCAAAAGTCTGGAGGACCCTGCTTTTTTTAGAGGGAATGGGTCCCCATATGTAACAAGAAAATAATGATATCTCCCTTTCCGCGGTGATCGTCATTTGGTTTGGACTTAGTTCATTTTCCGAATACGACTTTAGGGTTATAGCACTTCCATACGGACGCATGTTCTCTCGATGCAAAGTGGTTGGAGTGATATTTTCAGTTGTTCTGTGAGTGGCCTGTCGCCATAGGACTTGCATTGGAGATTGTTACTTATGTCAGCAATAATGTTACTTTTTGCATTAGAAAAAACTCTCCACACTACTCAATGAAGCTATATTCAGGTAGACCTTACAGAAAGGCCTACACTGGCCTCTAGTCATGATATGGGAATACTGGAAATGTTTATGGGAAAAACAGTTTTGGTGTGTAGAGAAATCGGCTTCATTGATGAGAGAGGACAACTTTACATGTGCGTTTCTTTTTTAAAACGTTAGTAAATATTATGCTCTGTTACTGAAACTAAATGAGCTTAAATGGGATCATCACGCTAAGCGATTAATCACTCTGGTTTGATGGAAGTGGCCATGATGCCACAAATAAGCAGGTGTGGGATGTAATGTTGAATTTTAGCTGAATACTTGTGTCTCACCAAAAGACCTCTGTTTTTTTTCTCACGCTAAAAAACGGGAATAAAATATCAGGGAAATTTGTTCAGCATGTAATCCTCTAGGAGAGCCATTCATAGCCTTCGTAGTCACTCAATGCCAACAGAAATTACACTAACAATCAATTCCCTCCCCCCCGCATGAAATCAATTAAGATCTTCAATGCGTACCTTTGAATGACACTGTTTTTGCTTCCTGGCCAGCCAACCAGGTAGTCGAACGTTCATTTGACCGTACATTTATTATGGATACAATTGTTTTGCTGAAATGATAGATTAGGGGTGTGTAATAATAAGAATCTGCCTGGTGCCACCTTGGGCATACCTTGAGCATTTTGAGAAATCCAAGAAGATGGCGTCGCCATAAGTGATAATTATTCACCCAATATTCTCAAACTATGGAGTTACTAATATACATAAGTGTGCAGGGCACTTGTAACATTAAGTCATACTCAATTCAAAATGGAATCGAAATCCAATACTTTTAAAATATGCCCTAAACAGCAATACAGCGAATAAAACTAGACTGAAGTACTTAGGTTTGTTTGTTATCATGGCTGAAATGCCGACTAAGTATAGCTTTTTAAAGTTTCAATTGTCAGAGTGCGACAAGTAATTTTAACAAAATCGTGCAAGAATTAGCCAGAAGACATTTTAAAGCATATAAAACACCAAATTTTCAGGGGCCTTTACAGGTTATATCCGCACAATTTAATTATTTGAAAGATATGTGCTAACATTCGCGCTGTCGCTGGGGTATGACGTCGCTTTCCTAGCGGATAGCAATCAAAAAACGGTTTATTTACATTATACGATTTATTTTTGTGTCAAAAGCTTCTTTTATTCTATTTTGTCACTAAACCTTCGTAATGTTCTCGGTAGGTGGTCCTACAACCGATCCATTGGCCAAGCTTGAGAAATTTGGATCCGCAATAAACAATCATCGCCTGTCCTTTAAATCCATTTTAAACAATTGAAGGAATTCTTATATTTTGTTGAAAGACATTCTCTCTCAAAGGCTGACTCGGAGATATCCCGAGGGGTGCCCCCTAATTTTCAAACAAATCAGGTTTTTTGCATATACACATGCCTGTTTGTATACTAATCACTGTGTGAAAGCTAAGCCAAATTGATCTCCTTCATATAGAAAAATCACAACTTGCTATAAAATTCTGGATCGGAAATTATTGTTTTCACAGTATCCTATGGCACCTTTATAATACACATAAATTGTTTTTAAAAAACGAAAAACTTATACGTCCTCAAACTTGGGACTTTTTTTTTTACATTTTCTAGTCCAGGGGACTATTTTCATTATTACACATAAACTATTATATTGAAAATCTGAGTTTCGCCTTTAAAGTCTGACGAGTGTCTACTTGAGAAGCCATACCAAGTTAGATGGAAATGCAACATTTATATAAAAAAATGTATCAACTTTCATTTATGTGCCTTTTCTGATCTTCATTTACTTGACATACCCATCACAATCGAATTAAGATCCAGACATGGTAAATTTTAGCATAATAAGGAAACTGTACACTGTAATTGGCTATGTTAACCTGGTGACTCAAAAAAAGGAAACCCCCGAAGCGCCCTCTATTTCACGAAGAGAAAAGAGTAACCCATACCAATAATACACCTGAAAAGTACCTTTCATTAGGTTTCCGCGACCCGAAAAGACTTTCCAAAAGGCCCATTAGGACCGCGTTATGGCCGAGTGAAAATTTGTACCACTTTTTCATTTTATTTTACGGATTGTAAATCTGTCCATGTTACTGTCTAAGCTGTTCTTTAGACCAATAGAAGACCGTCTCCGAGCACATTCTTTCGTTCATGATTTCTTTTGTTTTTGCGACAAAGACCACTTCTGATATGAAAAGGTTAGTTTCAATTATTAGAAATTCTAAGATCTTGCCTCGTTCTTCTTGACTACTTACTTGCGCTTCCTGCCCCCCCCCCACTCCACTTTGCTGCCTCTAAGCCGCATGGGACGACTGATGCAGGCTTGCGCTCTCTTGTCCATTTCAATAATTGAACTTTAATCATTTTTGTACGTCGGATGCTTCAAAGGCAGTGTTATTCTATTGCGAAGCGGGGGCGAATTTCTGGCAAGTTTGCTGATGATTCCTACTTTATGTTTCCTCTAGGGCGAAGTATAGCGAGTCAAATCCGAGGAGAACTTCGCAACAAAATAACACTGCCTTTGCAAGCATCGACGGAAAAGAATGATTAGAAGTCGATTGAAATGGAAAAGAGGAAACGCAAGCCTGCATCCGTGTTACAGACGGCCAACTTCCCCAAGTAGGGAGAAGAGCAGACCGCCGTAGAGTAAAGAAGAATGAGGCAGATCTTGGAATTTCTAATAATTGAACTAAACTTTTCAATATCAGAAACTGACCTTTGTCGCAAAAACAAAAGAAATCATTGAACAACGAATAGCTGGAAGATAGGTGGATTGTCGAAAGACTACCGAAAGGGGAACATCCGTGGATAGAATGAAAAAGTGGTACGAATTTTCAATCGGCCTAACTCAGTCAATATGCATCCTATTGGAGATCTTTTCGGGTGTCGGAAACCTAATGAAATGCAATTTTTCAATAGAGAAATTTAAAAAAAAAAAAAAATTTGTATGTTTTACTTTTTCTCCTCGTGAAATAGCGGGCACTTTGAGGGATTTCCTTTTTTTTGAGACACCCGGTTCTAACACGTTAATAAGGCATTGTCAACAAGTACCCATAGAGTTCCCAAAACTTTAATCATGGATATTGTTTTACCAGGAAGGAACATTAGAAAGTTGTTAAACTAAAATAGTGTTTTAAATTCTTAGAAGTACTTTGCAAGTGTCATAGTTAAAATAGTGCTAATGTTACCATTTTTGAATGGAAAAAATCCTAAAAGGTTATGGTAAGTGAGCCAACAATTTTTAATCATGGATATGATAGTTTATCAGAGAGAGAAAAAAGATGCAAATTTATTAAAGGTGCAACGAGAGCTTAAGATGGCCCTAAAAAATCAGAAGTACTGATTTTTGCCCTGCTATAAGATTGCCCATCAAAAATATCCCCATCTGAAAGATTAAGATGAGAAAGGTTTCTTTGGTACAAAATGTGAAATTTCTATTTTGTATAGGAGCAATTAAAAAATGTCAGCCTATGTTTTAATATTTTTAAATAAATCAAAATCACCTTTTTCTCTTTTCAACATTTCTGTAGCCAAATACAGGATAAGAAATTTGTGAGGTCTAATCTATATGAAAATAATATTAGACACAATATTGGGTGCATCAAAATATATCGTTGCACATTTATTTATATTATACCGATTATTTTTGTTTTCAAAGGCTCTTTTTATTCTATTTGTCCCTAAACTTCGAAAAATCTCAGTCAGGTGGCTACAACCGATCCATTGTCACTAAGCCTTGAGCAATTTGTATCCTCAATAAAAAATCATCGCCTTGTCACTTTAAATCAATTTTAGAACAATGGACGGAATTCTTATCTTTGTTGAAAATGAGCATGTCTCTTCAAAGGCTGACTCGGAGATATCCCGAGGGGCCCCTAACCCCTCAATTTTCAAAACAATCAGGTTTTTTGCATATACAAGCAGGCTTGGTTTTTGTATACTAATCACTGTTGAAATATAGCTCAAATTTTGTTTTGATTCCCTTCAATAGAAATCACAACTTTGCTATAAAATTCTGGATCCCGGAATTTGTTTCACAGTATCCTATGGCAACCTTTCTATCCATACGTAAATGTTTACTTCATAAAACGAAAAATCTTATACGTCTCAAACTTTGGACCTTTTGTTTTTTACTATTTCTAGATCCAGGGACTATTTTCAATTATACACTAAACTATATATATTTAAACTATCTGAGTTGTAGCCTTTAAAGTAATTGTGTCTACTTGTGAGAAGCAAGAGAGCTCAAGGTTAGATGGAATGCTGTAACATTTATAGAAACAAAATAACTTGTAATCAAAAAATTTCATTTGATTGCGTTTTCTTAGATCTTCATTTACTGAACTACCATCACACAAATAGAATTAGATCCAGGCACATGGTATTTTAGCATAAGAAGGAACTGTACACCTGGTATTGCTATGTACCGGGTTGGTCCCTCAAAAAAAAAGAAACCCTCGACGCGCCCTCTATTCACGAGAGAAAAGATAAACCATACAAATTAATACACAGGGTCTGAAAATGTCCTCTTTCCTTAATGTGTGTTCCCTACACCGAAAAGATCTTTCCAAAAGGACCCATATATACCGAGTTATGGCCGATTTGAAAATTTGTACCACACTTTTTCACTTTATTTACGGATTTTACTGTCCATGTTACTGTCCAAGCTGTTCTTTAGACAATATACATTCCCCAATCACATTCTTTCGTTCATGATTTTCTTTTGTTTTTGCGAAAAGACCACACTTTCTGATATTGAAAATTTAGTTTTTTCAATTATTAGAAATCTAAGATCTTGCCTCGTTTTTCTTTATTGCGCTGCTCTGCCCCCCCCCCACCTCCAATTTGCTGCCTCTAAGACCATGAACACGGATGCAGGCTTTCATTCTCTTTTCCATTTCAACAAAAATTTTGGGCCTTCTAATCCCATTCTTGTCCGTCGTGCTTTCAAAGGCATGGTTATTCTATGCGAAGCGCAGTTTCTGGCCAGTTTGCTGCGGTTCCTGCTTATGTTTCCTCGGCGAAGTCTAGCCGGAGTCAAATCCGGGGATCTTACGCAACAGAATAACCGCTGTCCTTGCAGCATCCGACGGACAAGAATGATTAAAAGTCGATTATGGAAAATGGAAAAGAGAACGCAAGCCTGCATCCGTGTTACAGACGGTCAACTTCCCCAAGTAGGGGAAGAGCAGCGCAGTAACAGAAAGTGAGGCAAGATCTTGGAATTTTCTAGAATTGAAACTAAACTTTTCAATTCAGAACTGACCTTTGCGCACAAACAAAGAAAATCATGAACCCACGAATGAGCTTGGAGCATGTTTCTTGTCTAAAGACTACCGAAAGGTAACATCCGTGTAGAAAAATGAAAAAGTGGTACAATTTTCAATCGCCATAACTCAGTCAATATGCATCCTATTGTAAAGATCTTTTCGGTGTCTGAAACCTAATGAAATGGCCTTTTCAGATATGTATTAATTTGTTATGTTTTACTTTTTCTCTCCTCGTGAAATAGAGGGCAACTTTGAGGTTTCCTTTTTTTTGAGACACCCGTATCTTAAGTTAATAGGCGGTTTCCACAAGTACCCATAGAGTTCCCAAAACTTTAATCATGGATATTGTTTATTCAAAAAGAACATTAGAAAGTTTTACCTAACATAGTGTTTTAAATTCCTTAGAAGTACTTTGCAAAGTGTCTAGTTAAAATAATTGCGAATGTTACCAATTTTGAATGGAAAAAATCCCTAAAATAAAATGTTTTATGGTAATTTTAGCACAACATTTTATCATGGAATGATAAGTGTTTTATAGAGAGAGAAAAAAATGCAATTTTATTAAAGTGCAACGAGAGATTTCAGATGTCCCTAAAAATCAGAAGTACTGAATCTTGCCCTGTAATAGGATTTTCCATCAAAAATATCCCCATCTGAAAAGGCTTAAGCTGAGAAATGTTTCGTCTTTGGTACCAAAATTGTGAAATTTCTATTTTGTATAGGGCAATTACAAAATTCAGCCTATGTTTTTATATATTGAAATTAAATCAAAATCCCTTTTTTCCTTTTCCTCTTTAAAGACATTTATGTAGGCCAATACAAGGTAAGAAATCTTTTTGAGTGTCTAATCTATCATGAAAATATATTATGACCAATATTTGGGTGCCTCACATTCTCTCGTTTTGCACCTTTTTTTATATTTACTACATGCCAGAAATACAGAAAATGTTCATCAAACCTTTCTCTCTTCTCCTAAAATAATACCCATAATACATCGCTATTGCTACTGTTCCGAATTTTGAACAGACACAGAAGACAAGCGTTCCTCCCGTCCGTCCAACATATTAACATTTTTTCTATCTAATAGATCAATATCCAATGAGGGACCTCATGGGTACTTTACTGTGAAAACAGATATTTAGTGACAGTGAATTAGTTATCACATCAAACATCTTTTGAGTTGCAAAACGTATGCTGCTCTGGTTTTTGCTTTTGAACAACAGTTTTTGGATAATATAATGATGATAATAATAACTCAAATCATCACTGTTGGTGCTGTCCTTTGGTCAGTGCCTCTTGAACTGGTTCTTCAGGCGACACAGTGGCTCTTTAATGGTTCTTCAGGACGTATACAGTGGCTCGTGAAATGCGTTTATCTAGGAAATACAGTGGCTCTTGAAATGGGTTCAGGCGATACAGTGGCTCTTAAATGGTTCTTCAGGTTGATACAGTGGCTCTTAAATGTTCTTCAGGCGACACAGTGGCGCTTGAAATGGTCTTCAGGCCGCACAGTGGCTCTTGAATGGTTTTCAGGCGGACAAGTGGCCTTGAAATGGTTTTCAGGCGACAGCTGGCTTTTTGTTTCAGGCGACACAGTGGCCTCTTGAAATGGTTCTGTCAGGCGATACAGTGGCTCTTGAATGGTTATCAGCCGATACAGTGGCTCTTGAAATGGTCTTCAGGCGAAACAGTGGCTCTTGAAAGGATTCTTCAGGCGATACAGGGGCTCTTGTAAAGGGTTCCTTCAGGCGAGACAGTGGCTCTTTAAATGGTTAGGCGACACAGTGGCTCTTGAAAGGGGTTTCAGGCGATAAATGGCTCGTGAAATGGTTCCTTTTGTTTTTTTTTTTTTTTTTTTCAAGAGATACAGTGGCTCTGAAATAGTACACGGGACACAGTCACTTGAACCATTTCAAAAGCCATTGACTCAAGGAAGCTAAATACAGAAGATTCTATACATGGCAGGCACACAGATGCCCATTATGCAGCTATTCTACGTGTGACATAATGTTTCCTTAGCCCCCTCACTTAGAAAAACTGTGTAGGACATTTCGCCGATTGAGGGCTGCTCATAATGACGTTGCGTGACGTCAGAATAATTGAGAAACAGCCAGGTTTGTTGAATCATTGGAAATTGTATGAATGTGTAGAAGCTGCATAATTTCCCCACATGTCAATCGTATAGAATAGGTGTAGAAATAACCATTTCTATAATGATGGCTACTACGGAATTCATGTGTGAAGTTTCAGAGGATTAACTGCATCGTTCCGTATATAGTTTTTCTCTCTGGCCTTAATCGCAACAGTTGACAAGTAATATTTCAAAACTTATTTCTTCTAAGCATCTTTGAAACATTTTATCATAAGCTTACATTTTTTATGCAAATGCCTCAAGGGGTTTAAATTTATACTCGTACCATATTTGACTTGGCACTGGTTGTAATAAACTTGTGGCATTTCCATGCATGGATTCAACCCTTGGAAAATTTGACAGTTACGCCATGCCATCCTGTGTTGAAGAAGCCCCGATCGGGAGATTTCTTACACACGGCACACGCTAAACAGTGCTCATTAATTATGTTGGTAGCCTGAGTCCCCGGCCCTCATTCATAAACTAACAAACATTGCGGATAAGTCCATACGATTTCAAGGACTGAAGGATTTAGCGAATCAGTGAACGAAATATCACATAGCTTCAACGGCGAAGTTTCTTAGTGCCCTGAGGTCTGCCGGAGATTTATGGTTATATACCAAAGAGTTATGACGTATTTAGCCAATCAGACATAATGACTAGAATTCGACGGTTCTGGCTGACGCACCGCTATATTCAAAAGAATATAGCTGGGCCGAACAGCCGATTTCAACTCAGCCTCCCAGGACCTTTGCCCTTGGTAGGTGACCTTTGGCCTGGGATGGGACCTTGAATCATATATGAGGCGATACCCTGTTTGGGGTGCACCATATGCAGGAGGTTGGTTTCGATTGAACTTCAACTTTTCAATGGGAGGTGAATTTTTTAAAAATTAACAATGTAGTGACACAAACATACACACATCATACACATTCATACATACATCTACACAGCACAACTAAGTTTAGTCCTGTCGCTATGATGGGAGGACCACAAAAAAGCATAACGGTTTTACAGCTATATATAGAAAGTCTACTTTTGATTGAGGTATCAGAGGAACTGTCAGGCAGAATGAGCAAAACGCAAATTTTAAAGGTGCACTTCGTGATCTGGGGTGGGGGTGGGGGTGGGGGAGAGGAAAGATTTCCCCAATGCCCCCTCGGTTAGCCAGTGACAAAAAACATGATGTAAATTTATAAAGAATTCAATACAAAATTTATAGTTGTCATGAAATAGGCACAACACGCCCAAGTAAAAATACACGACTCGATTGTATTCCCAACAAATTTCATCGTATTATATTCATCAGATATGACGGTGTGTGATGCAATGATGACATGTCTTCAAACTCATTTTACGTTGTTCACATACTATGGCTGATATTCTGAAAGGGGTCTAACGTTAGACATGGGTTTAAAACCAGGTTAGTCCTACATGAGGCGGACCTTCTTGCCTTCAAAAATATGTGAAAGGTAAATGGAACGGGTGAGAAAATTTCATCAATGGATGGGCCGTTTGTAGAAATTCACGGGGAGAAATTTCTCACCATTACAGCACAGTTTAGAGTGTGTTGGAAAGAAAAAGCGTCCCACTCATGTAGGACTAATCTGGTTTAAACCCAGTCTAAAGTTAGACATCCCTTTACAGAATACCAGCCTAGAATGTTAATTGATTAAAAACTCTAACCGCCTGAGGTCTACAAGTCGATTTTTTTGGTTATACGCTGGGTGAGGATGAATCTAGCTCATCCGCGACAATGTAAGAACTTGAAAATTTGTACAGATTTAGAAGGGTCTATTTTGATGGTTACTCAGCAGCTTTATGATGCTATATCATATTAAGAGCAATCAGAGATTACTGTAAAGAAAAGTGGTAGACCTCAGGGGTTCAATATTGCAGTAAAAAGGTTTAAGGCTGGGATTCTGAAAGGGAGACTTAACTTTTGTCCTGGGTTTAAACAAGGGTTAGTCTACAAGAGTGACTTTTTTTCTGTCCAAACATGCTCTAAAAATGTGCGGTAACGGGTGAGAAATTTCCTCCATGGATGGGCCGAAACGGTCCATCCATGAAGGAATTTTCTCACCGTTATATTTGACTTTCAATCATGAACGAAAATAGGTCCACTCTGTAGGACTAACCCTGGTTACACCCAGGTCTAAAGGTCGTCTCCTTTAGAATACCAACTACATTATCTCTCATTTTAGAACTAGGTAGACGTGTTGATAAGTAACTCAGGACATGTACAAGCAAAATCTGTGGCCTTTGATATATGGGACCCGTTTCTTCATGGGAATAGTTACTTAGATACTCCTATGTAGGCAAAGAGTCCCACATCCATCTGGATAAGACATGTTGGAGAAAAGGGTTTGAACTGAAAACCTAGTTGCTGTTTGTCCCCATCTGTGGAAGAACACTGTCCAATAACTTGAAGGTTCCGGGTTCAAACCCTGGATGGTCAGTGATTTTCATTCCGTCTGTGATTTCTGATGGTGTGGTGGAAATAGTAATTTCTTTTTTCTTTGAGGTTGCCAAAAACTTGTCATAAAATGTTGCCAAGTTGGAGTAAATGGGTCTTCTTCCAAAGCTGTTTGACCCCGTGCCAATGTCTCTTATTTTCAGAGCAATTTTAAAGAGACACTAGCACATTTGAAAAATAGTGCTCCTCAAGATTGGTTTTTTTTTTGTTTGTTTTTTTTTTTTTGTTTCTTCAAACTCGATCTTTTGCATGATTGTAAAGTTTTTATCGCAAGAAGCCCTCACCCGAAAATGGATTAAGACCAAATCAGCTTCTTATGGGTAACAGAACGATTTCATATTCAGAAGACGCGAAAATGGACGTTTAACACAAGAAACACGCACGCCGTATGCATGTTTTACAAACGGGGGGTGGGCTTATGCACATTGTTTGCTCGGTCATAACTTTGTGTGTTTATATCAGTGAGTACGAGTCCCAAAATATTCATGTAATATACAAAATTGGTTGATTAAAAGTATGGAAAACTAAAAGTTGGCCTACAAATTACCTGGATGTCTTATCTCATATCATGTCCCTATCTGTTTGGGGTATTTTATTTTTATGTGTAAAATATATCTCTGCTTCTTACAATGGACTAGTCTATCATTTGAGAGCCAAATTGAAGAAATTTCATATTTTGTGAAAAAGTGCCAGTGTGCCTTTAAGAAGCTGTTGACACAGTTTTGACAATGATATAAGTAGGGCATTCAAGGTGTTAATTCTGCAAAAATCAAAAAAAAACCATTGCAGGAATATTGCATATAGGTCTACAAATGTCATGTGTTGTGTATAGCACCCTAGATATGCCCATTCCATAGAAGACTTAAAAATAGATTTTAGAAACGTCACATTTGCCCGCAATGAAATTTCGCAAAATTTACACCAGATGTAGTTAATGATATAAATAAACCAAACCAGTTGTCAAAACTGTGTCGCTGTGATATTTTTGTTTATTTTGGTTTGTCCTAATAAATTGAGGACTTTTTCAAAACCTTGTGTTTCTGTCAAGATATAACTCCAGATATGTTTACCTCAGGACACTATTATGATGGTCAGAAGGAGCATATCATTATTTATTGATCCAATCAGCAGAGTGGTAAGAAATGTTGATATGGCTGAAGGTTTGAGCTGAGATATTTCTTAAGTCATTTGTAATTGGTGCGCAAATGAATATTTCAAGTAAGTAACCAATCAAAAGCAGGTCACAAGTAAGAAAATTGTGCTCAGCAGATTAAAGGTGAATTGAGAAATATGGTTTCCCAGAATTAAACTGAGGGTAGTGTCAACCCTGGTGCTTTTTTTTTTACACGGGAATTTCTGGATTGTTAGCACCATTTTGATAGCGAGAATAAAAATCCGGTGGCGAGGATGAAAAAGGGTGGGGGGATTTTCGGTACAAAAACAAAACGGGGGTTGAACACAAACAAAGGGGACAAAATCCCCAAAAAAAAGAAAAAAAGGGGGTGGGGGAAATTTGGAAAAAGCAAACATGGTATATTGTTTTATTTTTTTTTTCATTTTGAGTAAGATTAATGTCATTAAATTAGACATAAAATATTGTAAATTAGTCTAATAACATGATATAAAAATTACCTGGTCGTGTGCATAAAACGGGGGGTTTGTTGTGTTTTTTTAAAAGCAAATTAGAATGAACCAGAAGATCTCAGAAGAGCTCAGAAAAGAGGGGAAACCTCTGGAATGTACCTGGACTTAGTGATTTCATTAGAGTGTGCTTCACTGAATTCTCTGAATCATCGGTGGCGCACTGCTGCATAATTACACAGTCAGTGAGTAGCTGATATGTGAAATCCTAAATCTATGCATACATGTGGAATAATCGAGGCATTTCCAGCTTATGAGGGAAATGGTACTAATTTAGCACATGACTCATGTAGAGAGGACCAGATCCTTCTAGTATTGTTTGAGAGGATATATAAAGCTTGGTGAGGACTAGAGAGCAGATTACATACCATCATGACCTCCAAGTTAGTAGCCCGGAGTTCCAGCTCGTGACTTCCAGGTGTTCCAAGTTCTGACAGTGACAGTAAACATTGTATTCCTATAGTGGACATTGTAATAGTAGTCTCAGCCCATCAGTTTTCGTCCGATGGTGTAGCCGGGTTCGGTTTCCGTATTCGTGGCTCGGAGTTATCCAAGGATAAAACAAGCTACAGCACTTTTTTTTTTTTTTTATGACTTATATTAGTCGACCTCCAAGCTCCGGGAGTCATTTAGGAGCTGGTTTTTTCAGTAAGGACAAGTCGTCCGTGGGACACGTCCCCCTATTGGAATGGAGTTTTGCGCTGGAATATTCGCCAGACTCTTCAAGTTAGGCATCTAATTGTAATCTGGGCCTGCAGCCCGCGTCGCGGCACACCCCAGGTAGTAAGTTTAGTGTTCATAAATTAACGGACTTATTCTGAGTGATCTTTGATTATTGATACCTATCGATGTTTGAATGAGATTGATTTAAACACACCAGTAAAATTAAATACTTGTTTAAAATTGTAATCAAGTTCACAGTGTATGGTCTAGTTATTCAGGAGTTTGAATACGGAGTTTTGAGGTGGTTTTGGCTTGGTCAAGGTGACCGTAACAAAATCAACAAAGGTTCTCCACCGCAGACAATCCTGAGCTGATTTTTTGCCGGATGTAAAACAGTATTTGACCATTTAAATCACAAAACCGCTTGGTATAAACGGCGGAAATTTAAAGCAATATCACGCCGTCAGGCGCAAGGCACACCCATCGCGTCGCGCGGTCCATTTTTTTTTTTTTTTTTTTGGGTTTTTTTTTTTTGGGTATGCGTAATGAAGAGTGCGCGTGCTTTAATGTACTTTTGCGCGAACGCTCTTGGAAAAAGAAAAATAATATTTGAAAATGAAAACAAAGCGCTAATTTAGACCAGATTGTTGAAATTTCAATTTCTTCTATTTTCTAGAGTAAGAGACAAAAATATATTTGAATTAATGTGCATAAAGATGTATTTTCAGCACTTGCCCACAAATTCTCAATTTGAAAGTTCAAGTAGAAGTTTTGAGAAAGAGACCGCGTGAAAAAAAAATGGCGTGAAAGTAATTTTTACTAAAACTACGATTTGCTCAGACTGTTCAATTTTGCCCAAAATGTGGCAAATTTTCAGACAAGATAACTCCAAAAATACCGAAGGTAAGGTTTAAACTTTCCTACGATAGCAATTGGTCTTCTTAGGGACGGTTTTCTCAATTTTTCATTTTTCGATTGCTAACTAAAGATATTCTCCATATATACGTCAAAATTTGGAAAAGAAAAGTAAAAATCACACTTTTTTGGACATTTTCCTTATATTTCGAAAAGCTCTCTTTTAAAAAATGAAAAACCGTCCCTAGACAAATTGTCTTGTTTCTAAAAAAAACTAAGAAATCAAACAAATTTAAAAAATCAAAAAACACAAATACAAAAAATTTTGGGGCCAAAATCGTGTTTTTTGTTTTTTCCAAAATAAGGAAAGTATACATTAATCTGATTTGCCATCATCGGGTTATCGTCCAATTTTCTTTCAGAAATGTTATACTTTAATATCACAATAATCAAATATTTGCAAAGTTACAAACCAAAATAGATACTCGGAAGTCACGGTTCACATGCCCTTAACAAGAATAAGCAGTAATTAAGATGCTCCAAAACTTGTGGTTTAATCACATGTTATTGAAAATATGCAATGAGATCATTAATATTCATAACCTGTCCAAAAGTATACAGCACATGACTCGTCATGTTCATCACTGTGCCACGTTAGGTCATTGACTGATCGGTTTTAGTCTGTGTGGTTAATGAATTTTCTTTAAAATATGCAAATGAGGCTTATTAGGGTCCAAAAAGTATCATTACAGAACATGACCTCATCATGTCTATCACCGTGCCAGTTATTAGAAATTCATGGTAATTGGTGTATCTTGTAGAGTGGATTAATGTTTTGTGGCCCATCAAGACGCGGCATCCATCTGCATGATCACATAGGCTCTTCCATGCCACATTCATGATTTGGAGACCAAAAATATCCAATCACATCACACCACACAAGTAGGTATGCGTATCAAGAGGCTTGTATGCCGAAAATTAGGAATTAAAGGTAGACAAGGAGCTTTAATGTATGCAAAGGGCAATGTTTCACATGAAATTACTAATACAGAAATGTTCGAGAATATCAATGGGACAAAGAATGAGGGTTCTGTGGCAACGGTTTTGAAACGCACACTAATAAAAATAACGCCATTTTGAACGTGAGACGCATGCATGCAGCGTGCTTGATTTGGTGTGACGTCATCTGGCTATCTTACTATCACGGTTTCTATTAGGACCATTTTTCCGGTTTATACCAGAAGAGGGATTTATTAAATGGGCTCATTAGCAAAACAAGCCATCCTACTGCATTTTATTGCTATACGACGAAAGTTTCCCCCGTATTATCTCTTTTTTTTTTGAGGATTTGATGTCAGAGAAGAAAATTATCCGGATTAACGTCAATAGACAGCATTCAATATGAAGTCAGCCAACAGACATGTTGGTGGACAAGACACATTCCAGTACTTACAATACATTAAGCTGTCAATCGATCCAATGTTTAGCGAATGCACAGGGATCATTGACGGTGAATGATGGTAGTACAGAGAATGCGTCTTTTTGTCCAACAAATGGCTGGCTATTGAATACGGTCTATAGAAATTGCGCCCATTTGGATATTCTCAGTATCACACCGGGAAAATTTATCGGATTAAATAGAAACACGCCACAGGACTTTTTTTTATGGGGAAACTCGAAAATCTGTAATACATGACCTGATCAAGCAATAGGACAATGTCACTGTGAGGTTACTTATGACATAGGGGGTACAAAATCCCTATTATGAAGATTCATCAAAAGACCAAGGATACTGCAGTCCATTCAAGACCCAAAATATATTACTTTTTAAAGGTTCCCAGGAAAATGCAAATAGAAGTGATGTGGTTTGGACAGTATGCAAGGAGGCCAGAAAGCATTCAATAATAGGGTTGGTGATGACACTATTGGAGGTACATTGATTTTAAGGAGAGTAATAGAAATTCCAGGTGGGCTGGTGGTGAATCTATTCATGACACTGACGGAAATCAATAGTTTCACTAATGATGTCACTGGTAGTGTATTCTTTTGCCCGTTTATGAATGGAATGTCCCATAAAGATTTGGTAGTAGGTTTTCATCTCATTTCCTGGGAACTTTAAAGCTTTGTGAAAAATGAGTATATAAATAAGAGTTTCTGGCAATGACAGAGGATGTCCCGTTATACACATGCACGCAAAGAAAAAAAATATAGTCATTAAATGCCTGCGAAGACTTACAGATCGGATTACCATAGAAGGATCAGGGAGGCTGGAGGGTGAGGGGGAGGTTTGGAAGGGGGGTGAGGGGAGGTTGGAGAGTGGTGAGTGGAGGTTGGAAGGGAGAGGGGAGGTTGGAAGGGGGAGGGAGGTTGGAACGGGTGAGGGGAGGTTGGAAAGTGTTTGAGGGGGAGTCTGGAAAGGGTTGAGGGGGAGTTTGGAAGGAAAGTCTGGGGCGGGCAGTAAGTTATCAAACCCATTTTTGAAAAATCAAACTTCAGTTCCATCAACCTGAAACACCTTGTTTTCTATCGCCCTCCAGTTAATATAGCCCTGTAAAGAGGGTGGGCTTGAAGAATGACTTCAATAATCGGGAAGAAAAAGACCAGCCTCTATAATAAAATAGAGTACATACGGTTGTTATTCAGCTTATTCCTAGTTATAATTCAATCATGTAAGGGATAGACAACAAGGCTGTTTTCTGTCGCAAAAATTTCACAACCAGTTGCTTATTTATACAACATGTCCCTGGAACCTTCATTGCTCATGATTTACTTTCACAACAGATTGGAAGCAATGCATCAAAATCCTGACTGGCTTCCCATACACATGCACCGCTTTCATCAAATTTCAAGGAGGGGTCCAGTGCATTCACATTGGTGTTCCATATTTCTGTTGAGACGTACTTTTGGCTTAAAGGTGAATGTTTCCAATTGTATTGGCACCCATGAAATGGACCCAGAAGTAGTATCGGTTTTGATATCAGGTGAAAGGCGTATTTTCTAATTGTTGTCCTGAAATTTGAGCCTCAAATCCATTTCATTCCCAAGAAGATATAAACAAACAAAAAAACCCTTGTAATTTAAGGTTAACCATCAATAATTGCACAGTAGGGAAGAGGCTTTTGCAAATTGATATGGCTTCTACAGACTATCAACCGCAGGTTTGTTCCCCCGGTTACTGATGGGGCGTATGTTGCAAAGATGCCAGTCTATATCAAGTGGAGGAAGGGAACACCAATAGAAATAAATCGGAACAAGGCATCTTAAATATTCTTTATTGTGATACAAAAAACGTCAATTTGTTTTCCAGACATTGGCCCTAATTTTTTCGATAAGTCACTTATTGTTATGGTATTGCTAATGCCTTCAGAAACAATAGACAATGTTACTCTGCTGTCTATTTTATGGAATATAAAAGATCAACAACTGCTTGTCCTTTTCATACGAAATTATTCCTGTTAAATAGTTTTGCCGCAGTCCTATTGATGGGAGTACCTCCATCTTTACTAGCTGAGTTGAAGCTGTTGTTGGTTATTTTACTAAATCTGCCTCCGCCTGTATCTTTTACAGTTTGGTTAGATCTTATAGTGTCTGCCACTGGCTTGCTGTTGTTTTAACTTCTCAAGCGCCCTTCCAATTTCTGAACATCACAGCAAAATAACACAAAAACACATTACTTATTAACAGAGGGTACTTGTAGGGTCATAAATCGAGGGTTTAAGGCAAAAGGCCCCATCTGCCACATGTTAGATTTTGCAGGTTATTAACACATAATAAGAACACAACTTACAAATGGCAGCTATACAATAGGGGGCCTTCTGGCACTACCACCTACCAACCCTCGAAATGAGGAATCCCCCTTCGTGACGTTTGGGCAAGAAGGTTGGGTAAATGTTTTTTTCTATTGTTTTTAAAGGATGCGAATCAGAACTGTGGGTCCAACCTCTGAGAATGTGGGTTTTTGTAAAAATAAAGTGTCAAATTAAACAGGTTAAGGCTCAGTCACACAGCCGATTGTTTGCTAGAAAACACCATTCAGACTGCTCAAGATGGTGCCGATTGGCCATTTTTACGAAATTGAGAGAGTTTTCTTTTCATGTTTAGTTTTGGCAAGGTCTGGAACTGTTCGGACAGTTCTTACTGATTCTGCTAGAAAACCCCTTTCTAGGACTGCTAACATATGGTGACGATTGTTCATTTTTGGACAATGTTAATTTTTCTTTTTTCTGTGTAGTTTGGTCAAGGTCTGGGACTGTCGTACAGCCTTCTGCAGTCGTGCATGGTCGGGAGCAGCGGCGATTTTGAAAAAACCCGCCCCAATTTTTTTCTTGTCCTAAAAAAAAAGTGTGCGTTTTTTGAAATCGGAAGGTCGGTGGTGCAGTTGGACAGTGGTAGGACAGGACTCGCTCCAAGCGGCAAGAGTAGAGATGCCTGCCAAACTAAGACATGCTAAATCGGTGCTACAGCGGCGACCCGCAGAAAATAAGTCACTGACTTTCAATCTTGACTTGTAATCTTGACAGCAACATGTCACACCTTGTGTTGTCGTTTAAGGTCTGTGACTGATAGCGGAGCTGAGCAAAGTGGCATCGCCGCTAAAGACACTCTCGTGATCTATCCGATTTTAATGAGTTTGAAATTGTAGATAGCTAAAATAAGGATAAGTCTGTAGAATTATCATAAGTGTATTTTTTCGAAGTGAAAAATAGGCAGAAAAGGAAAGAAAAGCAGCGGTGATGAAGATAGACTCTACATTCAATAGTGTTTGTAGTACGTGTCCGTATAGGACAGTAATGGCTAAAATATCCGATTTTGTCCTTATAGGTTGCTTTTGGTTCCTATCACTTGTAGGTATGTTAGGGTAACCTATACTTGTTACAACCATGCAAAAATTCTGATTTTTTTATGCTTTTTTCGATTTTTCATTAGAAAAATCATTATATGCCTTTTAAACATGCTTGATTTGTTGATTTTATGATGGCTGTGGCCTAGTGGGGAAATTCGCCCAGAAGGAATGTTAAAAATTGTAAATTTTGCAGTTTAAGAAGTCTGTAGGCCGATTTGGAAAGAAATGTGGGTCCTGTTTGTAGTTGGGGGGAACGAGGGTGGGTCGGGAGCTGTCGTCTATGTGACTGGTAGCTTTAAATTTTGACATCCTGTCAAAGTGTTAGCATAGTGGCTAGGTTCAGACCTTTAGTTCACAGGTAAAACATATGAACCCTATCCTCTGTTTTTCTTTACTAGCCTATCTCCCAAGAGGAAAGGAGGTAAAGGGATAGGAAGGCTAAAGAAGGTTTCACATTCTTGGGTGGATTTGAACCAGAGGGCCCATGGGCGCACAAGTCCCATGAGCAGGGATGGCAAGCCAAAAGGGCTGTCGCTGGATTTTGTTTGCATGTGGTTAGTACGATACATCATCGATCCTTTTTGGACTTAGTAATTTTCTCCGCCGCAGCGAGTTTAATTTGTTTGGTATGCGATATGCGATAAAGTTCAAGGTCACCTTGGGGTTTTTGGGGTAAAACCTACCCAATGCTCCAATTTATAAGAAAACTGGTGTTATTATTTGGCTTGCCTTTTTTCACAAGGTGGTTATTTGGTTGCATAATTAGGGGGAAATGTAACAAGGGGTCGACGTGGTCTATATGGGTCCCAAAACTAACCTCAAAATTGTAGATAGCGCTGTCACCCAAAGAGTTAAAATGCACTTTTTGTTTCAGTATGACCAGAGCAATAATTTTACACCAGTTTCAACAAAATCTGCGCATTTCAAATTTACCCCTGTACTAATTTTATCCCCTTATTTTACAATGTTTCCCACATTTCTTAGAGGTTGGACCCAAAAATTATGATTCAGCACTTTTCAAACTATAGAAAACATTTTAAACCACCTTCCGCCCCCAAACATTCTTGCTTCACTGTTTTGTTACCAGTCTCAGCAACTTTATTCTGTACCCCTGTACAAAACCCCGAAATGTGATTTTTCACTCTAACAATCCAAACCATAGGTTTTACAATATCGCGGGTTGAAAAACATAAGGACGTAACTCACTTTTTGGTGATTTTTAGGTTGGGTACCAAAAAAATCGGTACAACCACCTACACTACATATTCTGAAAACCATGAACCCTTAACTCAAGTTTACTTCTTCCGAATTGCCTATAAAGCACAATAACACTTTCCACGCGACAGCTCATGGTGTGCACCCACTTCACTTTGTTTTACTACAGAAAGCCTTAAAGGGGGATGGCCCCGATATCACGGATATGAGTTTTCATCTTGATAGATTGCCTTCACCGCAAACCCCTACCTGTAAAAGTTTTCGCACGCGATATTGTCCAATGTGCGTTTTTCATGTGAGAGCAGAAAACGTGATTTTATAAGCCCCATAAGGTACTTTGGAAAATTATACTGGTCGACCAAATTGGGGTACATTTTCGCTTATTACTTCCAGACCAAACTCCTTTGGCCCTAAGATTTCACAGTGTAAATGAAAAAATAGTACCTTTGTTCTGATACCAAAATGTTGACCACTTCCGTAAAATCTGGGCTCTGGGGACGAGTCTTTAGTCTCGGGCCATGGGACCTTTAACTCTGAGTTACGACCTTCTGTGTAACTGTATTTGGTGCCGAACAATTAGTGAGGCTTCATAGCTGCACAATTGGCCAGAATTTCACAGCCTTTTAGCTCCTTATCCAACTTATATTGATGATTTCTTTTAAAACAATCCAAAGGGATTACATGCTTAAACGTCTGATTGAAATAATGTGTACTCACATGCCATGAATTGAGATGTACTCACAGATTACCAGTTTTCAGTTACCCATCAAAGGACTACTCAGCACTTAAAAGAAATAATTAAAGAATTTCTTTAATTCTGCTGTTCATATTAAAAATTGGTGTTTTGTGTTACTAAAGTTTATATACTGTTTTGCTTACGTAACATAGATGAGCGTTATGAGATTTTACATTTTTGAAAGGAATAGATTTTGCATTAGTAAGAAAATATTAAACATCACAATTTTCAAAAGCGTATTTTGATTTAAGTGCTTCGGATTGTCAACCCTCGATAGTAACATACGTATTTGGAATCCTTATAACCAGACAAAACAATTTGGTATACTTATCAACATGATTGGATCAATAAAGCTTTCCCCTTAAGCAACTTTCATGGACCCCTTACCTTGAATCGTGAGATATCTGCATACATTGTAATCACAAGTATAAGCAGTCCCATAATTAAGATGGCCCCACAACTGTGGTTTAATCACATTTTACTGAAAATATGCAATGAGCTCGTAATTTCATAGCCTGTTCCAACAAGTATACAGCACATGACCCAACCACCGTGCCACATTAGAAGCCTATTGAGTAATCGGTGAGGCTATAAGTGGATTCATGATTTTCTCTCAAAATATGCAAATGAGCTCATTAATTTCATAACCTGTCCACAAAGTACAGCACATCCCCCATGTGCTATCATCATCCCGTGCCACATGAGAAATCAAATTTAGTATCGGTTAGTTCGTAGAGTGGATTATTGCTTTTGCTGCTCATCCGCCTGCCTGCCCTCCCGCCCCGCGCCCACCCTCCCCCCCACCAACCGCCTGTCCTGCCCTCCCCTAATGCAAGTATAACCATAAGCTCACACACACAACACCTGTGTTGTTGGGGACCAAAACAATATCTTGAAATATGCCCTACCAGATCACCAATGCACAATTCTTTGCACAAACCTTGCACAAAACCTAAACTGGCTTGCGGTCCAGCTTTGTACCATTATTGGAGCCAATATGTGCGCTGCTTATGCAACACATCACGCTGCTCCTGTTATCATGGGATACCTTTCATTTCTGCTATTTATGTACTTTGCTTTGTTGTATTTATATTTATCTTGTTATTGTTTGTATTTGCAGTATGCAAATAATATTATTATTATTATTACTGCTGTGTCTAGACTTACCATTAGTAACATTCTGATTTTCTTTCTACTTTCTGGCTAGGGGCACCCACTGGGCTTGCGTTCCAGCTGGGCCAAGATGTGCGCTGCTATTGCACGCAATCACGCTGCATCCTGTGATCGTGCATCCTGTGTATATAGACAATAATAAAGCCATACTCTTTAAATGCATCAATAATAGGTTCTTCCTTGTTACTACTATAATTATAGCAAATTAGGGCAATTTTATGTACTGGACATGCCAGTGGGCATATCATTATTAATTTTCTGAGAAAATTGATCCTGCCCTTGCCCCAGCGCCAAAGGCTTGCGCGTGACACTAAACTTTTATGCGGGAATCGTCCAAACACAAAGACTACAGAAGAGTTAAAGGGGTATATCCCCTAACCAAAAAAAAAAAATTGTGGGTATGCTTTAATATGCCGAAATAACATCACTGGCGAAGTCCATAATAAAAAAAAATTTACATTTCCAGATTTTTTATTATGGCCAAATTATCCGGAAATTCAATTTTTTTTTTATGCATAAATACAGAAATTGCTCCTGAGATTATTGAGTCAGCTATATCATTATTTAGAGAATAATAGAGTGGGCTATAGAAGGTCAATGTGTCAGATCCACTTCGAACACAGGCGCATTTGATTACTTTAATCACGCCTGATCCCACTTTCGAAGAAAAAAATGAAAAAAGTGCGAAACCAGGGTTCCCCGTGAAAAACAGCCAAAATGGCCCGCCAAATTGTCAAAAATTTGATTTTTGACCATAACTCAATATTTTGTTCAATTTGCTAAATTTTGGTGGCATACCCATGTTGTGGGGTATTAGGAATATGCTAGCAACTTTCACCCACCATAGCCTTTCGTTTTCTTTAAAATGCCCATATTTTTGCTTAAAATTGACCTCTGAGGGCGCTTTCCCATAAAAGCGCATTCAATGATAGGGTGATTTAACATTTCAAAAAAGTTAGAGAGAGTGTTATTATGAACAATGTAAATTTTGACTTGACATGGGTTGCGGTTTACAACTGTAGGCTTTTAAGTCAGAAAAATGCCCCTCCATTGAAACCCACGTGTAAGAAAGTTCGTTGACCCTGTTACATTCCAATGGAGGTTTGAGTCAAAATTTTAAATTAATGCCATGGGAAAATGGTAAGTGTTACACAGCTCTAATCTTCCGAAACTGATGCATCAACAATTCTGATGAGGCCACTAGTTAAAATTTAAAACTTTTTCTACGATATGTATTTTTGGGAAAGCGCCCTCCTCGCGGTCCAATTTTGGCTAAAACTGCCATATCAAGAAAACGAAAAAGTAGTGGTGAGATAGAAATTGCATAGAATGATTCCTCGCAGGCCAAAACATGGGTAGTGCACAAAAAATGAAGGTGATTAAACAAAACGCGTATCAAGTTGGTCCAAAAATATGATTTGGTCAATTTGGCGGCATTTTGGATTTTTTTGTTGGGGCACCCTGGTTTCGCACTTTTGAATTTTTTTTTTCGAAAATGGGATAAGCCATCATAAAGTCCTCATTTTTAGCTTGTGTTCGAAGTGACCTGAAACATACCCAAATATGACCCTCTATCCACCTCTAAATAAAGGTATGATTTGGGGAAAACTGGTACTCCTTAGACAATATTGAAACAAGGCGAGATCATACCAAGAGGCTGGAGGATCATGATTACTTTGAATGGGTTCTTACCATGCAAAAATAATAGGTCGCCGGTTGCAATTCACGCAAAGAGACTCGGTCCCAAAACTCATCACTTTATGCTCATTCTTTAAAACAGTTTAAATCAAGGGCATCAAGGGCACATGTGGTCAGTGGATAGTGCTAGGCCCGCACGCCAACGGTGTGGGTTCGAGCCACGTGGGCAAATGTGTTCGCCCTTGAGTAAGGCGCTTTTACCATTTTCCCCCCCAATTACTTCCTCTCTACCAGGGGTATAAATGGGGTACCGGATTATTCAATGCTGGAAAGGTAACAGACTAGCTGTAGATGAGGTGTGGCCATCCCACGCAGCAACATTAAATGTTGGAGTCTGGCCATTCGCCTTCGTAAGAGACGAGGGACATCCGTTCTGTGTAACACGGGTACGTCCCTTTACCTTTTTACATTCTTACAACCCATTTGCGATTACAACCAGAAAGGATGTTTCACCACCAACCATGACAAAAAAATGAACAACCGTTGAAATGCAACAAACATACGAAGAGACGCAACGTTGGCGGAGGAGTTGCAATGCCAGCGCGCGAACGTAGCAAAAACGTGGTATGACGGAGGAGCGCTTTCAACCTCAAAAAACGTCAATACGCAGCAAGTACTACCTGGGTTCACGGTCGAATTGAAACCCGGCCATCAGCCAATGAAATGTGACATTTTCACAGCAGTTTACCCTACCCCCCGATCATATTTGAGATGAACTCAGATCATCCCTTTAAAGGTGCATTAGATTCTATCACCTCCATTTTTGTGTGTATGGTTCATTAGATATCTCTGGAGAAAAGGTATATTCCAAACATTTCATGATTCTGACGGTGCGTTTGGATTGAAAACTGTCTGTATCTAAGTACCCATAGGCCACGTGTTGCCTAAAAAAGTGAGATTTGAGATTTTATACCATATGAACCATTTAGCCCGATTTGTTTGACAAGTTTAGCATTAATTTTGAACAGAAACCGTTTCAACCAATCCATATCATTAGTATATTTTTGGACCTCACTTTGGCAAACTTGTCATATTTTCAGGGTCAGCTTTTACATATCCCAAACTCAACCCCCAGCAGCTAAAATGTGTGTGGAGTGCGTAGAAGAAAACCAAGCAACAATTGATGAAGAAAGTGTGGGGAAAAATTAAGTTATAGGCACTATCAGTGATTGCCTAAATCAGAAATTGAAAAAAAAAAAAAATCATCAAAAATCAGAGATATGTGTATGTCTGGAACAAATAGAGGTGGCATAACATCCCCTACAAATGATTCGTACCAGAAGAAATAATAAGGACAAAATCGGATATTTTAGTCATTAGTGTCCGAAAGGACACTTACTACAACACGTAAGTGAATGGAGATTCGTTATCTTTGAACAATGCCCGTTTTCTTCCTTTTCTGTCAATTCTTCAGTGGAAAAAAAAGTAACGTATGAGAATTCTACCGACTTTTCCCTTCACTTTTTGAAGCTATTCCTCCAATTTCAAAAATATTTTGACCTTTTTGGAAAATCACTGATAGTGTCTTAATTGTGAGTCAAGTTTTGCCTCAAAATTGTGGCCACTGGTGAACTGAATGGAACCCCCCTTTTTTTTTAGGAAATATAATATGGATGCCACTTCAACACTTAAAGGTAGGGTGACCCCATCATGCGTCCGAAAGTCATATATGTTTCTCCCTCCACGTACAAGATATCACCAAAAACACTGGATTATAAAATTTTGTTAAAATCGGTCCAGTTGTTTGGCAATTAGAAGGCAAAAACAAATATGTAGCAAATTGCCGTAGGAGGGTGTGTGTTAATTAATGTGGTCGACCCAGATTTGGAGACATTTCTGAGACTTAAATTTCACTGTAGAGTAGTAGTAGTAAAACCAAAACTTTTAATCCAATTTTGGTCCCAGTGACGGGGGTGGCGGATTCACCTCACCTCGCAGCAACTGCCCGTACTTCCCCTTCACTTAACCCAATCAAGGGCATCCTCCACCCTCCAAAACAAAAAACCACCTACTTTCGTCCACACTTGCTTCTTCCAAGTCTTCTTGGAAGTCCTCTCCTCAAACCTCCCACCTCAAACTCAAAACCCTTCTTATAACTGACTGTCTCCTTCCTCAGCACGTGCAGTACCAACGTACTAGTCGCCTTCACCAAACGGTCTCGCTTTGTCCAAATCCCAACATCTGCATGTGGTAATTGAGAAAAACATTTATGAACTGCCTCTTGATACCAAAAGTTAAATTTTTAGGTATAAAAAGCTGGACAAGTTTTCGGATCGCATCACCCACCTTTAGCAATCTCTCCTTTTTGACTTCTAATAACTGATGAAGATTGTGAGGCTATAGTCTCAATAATTCAAAGAAGCAGCATGTCTGTACTCGTAATCAGTCTTTAAGGTAGGATTATCGGCTACGGCTGCGTGCCCAGATCTTTTTGAAATTCTCATAAAATGTTGGTATGGTGAAAGAAACATGTGTGCCAAGTTTTAATTTTTCCAAGAAGGCGTTTTAGAGATATGTCACGTCATTGCGTTTCCAAATTCCCATAGACGTTGTAAAGGGGCTGATTTTGGCACATATAGAAAATGACCAAAATGGGGCAATTTTGTGAAAAAAAATAACTCCACATTTCTTTCACTTCTTTCAAAGTACTTTGATGTGAGTTATAAGAATGGTTGTTGTTTTAATGGTTAAAGGAAATATAAAAAATCCATACCAATTTTTTATTTTATGTGTGTCTCAAAAACAAAGAACTGGTGGTCGCAACAACATTTTGGTTGAAGTATTTCTAGAAGTATGACTTTCACTTTCATAATTTTTCCGACAAGCAACTACACTCCCTTGGTGAATGAATAAGGTGTCATATGAAAGGGCATCAAATTAGACACATTTCACGTTAGATTGTGCAGATTGAGTGTTTCATTTGAAATAATAGGTGTTTTTAATTTTTCCATAAATTATTTGTCCTAAAAAATATTTTTTTCTAAAGAATTAAACACCTTGATTCCAAAAAGCCAACGTGATGAGTTAGGTATTGTTTATACACACATCCCTAAAGTTTCCAGCTGAAAACGCACCTCCATGTAGGCTGGGAAAAATATTTAAAAAAAGAAAAAACCTAAAAAATTTTTAAAAAATTAAATAAAAACACTAAAACAAAATCATGCAGTCTTGAAAATGTAAAAAATTGTGGGGGAGAGTTCAATCCTTTCCATAGTCAAGTTGGGACTAAATTATTCACGGGTTTGATTTTATGGTCTTTTTTGAAGACCATTTTATCCGATGATCCTACCTAAGTTGTTCCTCGTTTATTATCTGTAAATTGAGGGAATTTCCAGTGTGGCCACATTACTTTCACTTGTTTTTGGCGTTGTCACCTAATTGGTTAATGTGACCCAAAATTGACCGGCGCTAAGTTGAGAAATAGTCTCAATAACATCGTGTTACCGTTACCAGACGATATCTACAAGTCGGGCGGTCATTGTGAAACTGTAGACAACGCCGCTGTAATCTTGCAGAGACCTCATTGTTGGGTCGGGTGAAATTGGACGCCAATATCAGTTAAGACTCCAGCAGATGGATACACAAAAAATGTGAGGTTTTTAAAAATGTGTAAAAACCAAAAGTATGGACGGAAGTTCTCAAAGATAATAATGGCTGAAATTGGCCTCAGCATATGGCTTAAAAACAAAAATTACAAAACTTTAACC
>JAMKCH010021018.1:0-38916 GCA_023653785.1 Ophioderma brevispina
TTCGGATTAAATTTCATAATTGCAAATAGTTCCTACACTTGAAAATTTGGGACTTATTAATTTACAAAATTCGTCAAATGACTAATTAGCAAATGACCATGTTCCTTAAATTCATCATTTTTGTGCTTGCCAAACTAATTCTCAGTCATTTGGAATTTAGTCTAAAGTCGTCTTTAATTATTAAAATAATTTGTCATTTGACAAATTAAAAATCGTCAGTCATTGTCATTTGAAGTGGTAAATTTATAGGTAATGAAATTTTTTTAATCATGAAAACTAGTTTAAACAATTGGGAAGTTAGCTTCCAGCAGAGCAAACATGTTTCCAGCATTGAGTACTATTATGAATGTAAAATAACTGATTCGCAATTACTAATTTTTAATTAGTCAACTAAGACACTTTGACTAATTAATATTCTCAGTGATGAAAAACTGATTTGTATACAATGGATTGGTAACTCGTACTGAATAATAATACTGCTACCTCTACTACTACCCTACTGCTACTACTACTACTACTACTACTATGCCGTACTGCTGCTGCTTGCTACTGCTACTACTTCTACTACTACTACGACTACTACTACTACTACTACTACTACTACTACTACTACTACTACTACTACTAATACTATACTAATACTACTACTACTAAAAAATAATAATATAATTACCTTAAATGACACTTAGGGGGAATTTGAATTATTCGTTAGGCTATATGAGCTCTTACTATTATTAGATTAATTAATATTCATCTCCCTCTAATTTAGATTAATTAATATTCATATCCTCTGTATCTAGTGGATTACCTTTAATTTGCATTCATACTCCTTTGACTATGTAAAGCCCATACAAAGGATAACGTTCAGGGAAAGGAAATACTTCCCACTAACGTATTAATTATTGGCATTAAGATAGCGATTTCCCCCTAACCCATCCATAAGCTTATACTACGACTGCTATAATAAAAATACAGGTTTCACCTGTTACCTAACCGACCGGTATTGGTATGATATACTTTGTTTATTTTTCTGGCCCCCCGGTATCCCTTTAAGGGTGTCTTGGTTTATCATGTTAGCATTTTGGCAGAGTACT
Source organism: Ophioderma brevispina (assembly GCA_023653785.1). Taxonomy (NCBI): domain Eukaryota; kingdom Metazoa; phylum Echinodermata; class Ophiuroidea; order Amphilepidida; family Ophiodermatidae; genus Ophioderma; species Ophioderma brevispina. The sequence continues at coordinate 1,095 of JAMKCH010021018.1, forward strand.
TCGAAGAAAATTACGCCATTGCAAAAGCATGTGCATACGCTGGCTCCTCACAGCCTTGTTATATTTGCCCCCCCCGCCATCCTGCCTCATGTTTACGCTGGAGAGGTACAATGATATTTGTTCTGGCGAGTATTTCTTTGCATATATCTCTCCTGGAGGAGCGTTTTTGGAAATTACGAAACAGACTAATTGAACCTCGCTCTTAGGAGTTTTTTTTGATCCAGATGAGTTCACTGACTGTGATTCACCCGAAAGAGCTTAACACAATTCATAGACAAAAATTATAGTGACATCTTGAGTTCATCGTTTCACAGCCAATTTCCTCCGCGACTTATCCGTTGAATTTTCATACAATCGTGGACAGGTTGGGTAATTTACCTTGTTCAATATGTAAGATCAATTGGGTTTTCCCGGGGGCCCTTATCTGGCTCATCATTAGCCTCTGCCGGAGGAGTTGGAAGCCTCGTTGGAACAGGGCTATGCCGTTGTTTTAAAATTCCTCGTTTGACCGTAAAACCTGTTATGATCTCTGTACTCGTAGTTGCGGGTTTTGCTCTCGTACTCCTATCCTCTTACTGATACAATATTTGGCCTCTGTATTATATTTGCGTCGGAATGGCGAAAATGCTGAGGGGAGGGGATGAGCTGGAGCATGTACCCATCCCTTATTCCATGTCCGCCTCCTCCCCTTCCTGACCTATGCTTTATTGGAAATCTCTTAACGGGGAGCTTCTCTCAGGTTAGTGCGTGGGATATTATTCGCTCATCCATGGGAAGAAGGTGTAAGGAGTTTTAACGGGTAAGGTCATACCATAGAGTACTAAAAACTAATATATCCGAGCGATAAGATGTCGTTATAGAATAGGTTACCGTAATTGAGTTTGAAGGAAAATGACTAGGCAAACTAAGGCGCATATAATGCAAAGCCAAAGATCCTAGAGTACCGTGAATCGACGGTTTGTAATACTTTTAATTGTATAAGGTCTTGCGCAATCCCCTTGGCCATACACAAATTATGCGCAACAGATAATTAGGCAATACATACAATTTGGGAAATAATTATAACATGGCGCGCGAAAACCAAAATTGCGGTGTCCACGTGGACACCCTTAATCCACTATGGTGTTAAACGCAAGAAACAGCACATTTTGTTTTAATTTCAAAGTTTTTTTCCCACATTTTAAAATATACGTATAGGCATGTCTGATTTCTTTTGGACATTTATAAATTAGTCATTTTCTGGATTGCAAAAGTCTCTAAAGCGACCAAAAACCACTTGTATACTAAGGTAACAACCTCCAAAAACATACCCGCCCATAATATAGTTCAATTAGTTTTGATATCATTCCATTTTGCAGGCTGGATTTATGACCAACCAATAGCTATGATATTTCCTTCGTTGTACTTGGAAGCGTTTACTTCAGCAGCAAATACTGGGTTTAGTACATTTAATGGCTCGACAAAATCCGAGGCTCTTAAAAAGGGAATCGACATAAATAAAAGCAGGGATCCTGGATACCTTTTACGTCCTTAACCTTTTGCGAGCTATAAGATATGGCTTTCAGATAGGGACATGCACAGTGCCAGCCGTTGCGACACCCGATGCGAGATTATAACATTATTCTAATGCTTTTCAGATACATAAATTGTGACATCTGCGCGAAATATAAAAACTTAAATCGTGATTTGACCAATATTTTTGATAACAGATAGCATATTAATGACTTAATCCATGTTGATTTGACCAAAGCATTCCTTTAGGGAAAATCACTCCTGTGGCGCTCATTGTATATGGGCTTCGACATGGTGACGACTCTTTCAATATAGCAATTAACAAAATGAACCAAACATCATACACCAATAAAGCACAAATTGATGTAGGCGCTTTAAGGTGTTTCGGTCGCTACTAAGCGATTTGGCCCGAAAATTATGCTCCAGGACCAGATGCTCAGGACCATTGCTCCTGGAGCAGTGGACCTGGAGCAGCTGGTCCGGATTCAGCGGCATATGGTCCTGGAGCATAAATAATCGGAAAAATATTCTAAGTCACAATATGCCCCAGGAGCAGATTTGAATACGCAAAATGGTTCCAGGAGCCTATGGCAATATGCTCCTGGAGCAGTGAGAGAAATATTCTAAGTCAAATACTGCTCCAGGAGCAAATTTGCCATATGCTCCCTGGAGCATATTGCGGCGTATTCAAATATGCTACTGGAGCATATTGACTCTTAGAATATTTTTCAAGATTATTTATGCTCCAGGACCATATGCTACAGGACCAGCTGCTCCAGAATCATATGCTCCAGGAGCAGTGGAGTCCGGGAGAATAATTTGGGCCAAAATTCTTAGAAGCCATGAGAACGCTTCTTCGAGATTTTGTGCCCTGACCAGGTCGGCTTCTAAATACTGTACATCCCCTGTATTTTAGGAAAGAGTTTTATACCCAGGACGTGCATAGTAGCTAATTGTAAATGTGCTCATCCAAGGCTATGAACTGAGCCCTTGGTAATTAGCATGCCTTACCATTTAGTGATATGGTATGGTTTGTCTGTAAAAAGTTCGTTGTGTTTTGGCCATTTCATTTAGTGTTCAGGCCCCAGAAAACCAAAAATTCAAAAATGAGGTCTTTCCACCCCAAGAACGGAACACCAGCACATATAGTTGCTAACTAATATAGCGAACATCCTGCAACGCGGACATGTGGTTCTTGGGGTGGAGGAAAGGCCTTCACATATGGAAATTTTAATGGCCCATTCGATACCTCATTATAGAGTCTTCTCTGATTGGTTAAAAGTGGAGGCATAAATTCAACTAGCTTCAAGAATTGAACCAAGAATGAACTATGGCCCTGGGAGAGCGGGCATCTCATTCATGAACTATGCCCGGGACACCTATTCCCAGCATCAGAGGTGCCGTACGGACTATCCATCCGTATATGAGTGTGTATATGAAGCTGTTGTACGATATGAATACAGCACGAACTCACCGGGGTCACATTTCTGTGTGAAGCAGCCGATCGCTTTTTAGGGGAGAATTTTTGTTTCACATTTACCACACAGTGCTGGTCCAGAAGCCGTACAAACAACACCGAAAAAGGGAACGAAATGGCTGAATCACAACCACGCTGCGGAGCTTGTAGCGACGAAGATCTTAAATGAATCATAGACGCAGCTGGTAGTGATAATACCAAACGGCAGGTAAATTACGCCGTGACGATATTAGAGGATTTTTGATCGCGGTGACGACCAATCTCAGGAGTGGAAAAGGTTGCCGAATTCGGAGTTCGATGAATTGCTACGCATCTTGCCACAGAAAAAAATTGCCCACTTTGTATAGCAAAAAGTCGATTTGATGGCACCTGTTTTGGCCTCCAGTCTTCTCTCAACACAAGGAAAGTTAATATCATAGGTCATGAAGGTTGCTAATCTTCACGAGTTTTCAACGTTCTCAGCACCCCTGAAAACAGACGGTAAGGCTAGTTAGTAGGGTGTTGTAAAGCACAAATATCCCATATTGCAGAGACATGGCCTTAATCAAGAGTCACTGGATTTAATGATCAAAAGGTCTACAGGACAAGGGGTTCCTGGAATAACGCTGTACTTTTGCAATAGTGGCAGGATGAACTTACCAGACATGATGCGGACTTTGTAAAAATGTTGACATGGAAGGAAGAAGTGGAACTTTGGAATTTAAAATGTTACTGTTCGCGCCCCCCCCCCCTTTTGATGTTATAATTTTGGATGTTTAATTGGAACCACTTAGAGTGGATCGGAGACGATCGGATAAGTTGACTCGGAATTGTTGTTACTTAAACATGGCCTACACAATTAGGCCTATGTAAAGAATCTTGGCTTAGAATGTTCTTTTAACCAAATCAGATGACAACGATCTATATATTCGGTATTAAACAAATATGGATGCTTTCTATTAGCGACATGGTTGACACTATAGGCCCTCGGTGCTCTCGGAAAACCATACTATGCCTCGGCTTACGCCTCGGGCATAGTATGGTTTCGCGATCACCTTGGGCCTATAGTTTCAAAAACAAACCATGCCCCTATAGAGTCAATATTTGTATATTGAAAAACCTGTATTATAACTTTACATAAAACCGACTTTGGGGGATGTATGTAAAGTGGATTTTTTGAAACCAGCAAAAGGTAAACTTTGAGCATGTCGCTTTATTATGAAAAACGTTTCAAGTTCATCTGGTCTCATGAAAACTACAGAGGGCGTCCGGTCATTCCTTATCCGGCGAGGTCTTTGATACCCTATGTGAGACTGACGCCCCCTGGACATAGTTGAAATTTTATACCCTATGTTGCCAGTCTCGAGACGTGCCCTGCCCAGGTCGCTTCTAAGCATCGATTTGGCCCGACATTATGCTCCAAGACCAGCGCCTCCATGGGGACCATATGCTCCTGGAGCATATGGTCCTGGAGCGTGGTCCTGGGGCATAATTTTAGGGCCAAAAATCTCTAGAAGCGGAATGCTCTAGGCTTTGCTTTTTCCAGAGAGAATGCCCTGAAGTGTCTCAGACTTTTCTCCTTTTTCTTGATAAAGTGTATTTGGGTATAAAAACACCTTGCGTACCTGATAAAGTAGTTGTTCAACACCAACGCAAAATTGATGGTAAATATAACGATTATGATTATAGAGGGCCTCATTCTCTCCTTATCGGCGATGTCCTTGAACTTCTTCAGTTCTCAGTTAAAGTATAAAAATTAGCAGGACTTTTAGAATGCTGATTAGTTTAATTATCATGTTCAAAAACAGAACAAACAGCCTATACAAATAGCTCAAATTGGCTTTAAAAATACCAGGTTAAACTTCAAGGGTCATATGCTGGCCCGGGTTTGGATATAGTATCCATTTGAACAGATCGGTCTTCGGATAGGTTGCATTTCATCTGTTTGTATCACGGACACCCTAATCGGGTGGTTACACAGGCATTCATGTGCAGGTTGACACCCGGAGTTTGTGGGGGTTATTCTACATAAGGTCTTGTATAAGTTGCATTCAACTTTAAAGGTATAAGGATACACCGTATATAACGTGAGAAACAGGAAGTTCCAGGCCCAACTGCAGATGAAAGTGTTATTTTGTTTGGTGACTCGCCTAAGTATACCCTAAAAAATGAGAGAAAAGGCGAATCAGGTTGCAAATCATCGTTGCTATCAAAATTACGTATAAAATCTGTAGGAATATCAAAAATGGTTGTCATTGATTTGTTATTTTGATCCGATAAACCAATTTGACCGTATCTTACAGGAACACCTGACGAAAAAGTGCTGTGACCTCCGGGATCCACGGTGCATGCTAGTCGTCGCGGTCCAGTAGCTCGAAAAACTTTGGGGATAACTACCTAATTTATGATTGTGGGTAGGTAGGATATGGATCTTCAAGCAGAATGTTAACTTATAGGTCTGAGATGTTCCATTGAGGGAGCAAAAAGACGTTTCATCTCGCCTTTGTTTGCGAGCGGGGGGGGGGGGGTCAGTGCAGGGAGAACTGCCCGAGTGGCAAGATAAGGTAGGTGGGAATGGGGCTGTAAAACACTCAAGGCTTTTTTTTTTTTTTTTTTTTTTTTTTTTTTTTTTTTTTTTTTTTTTTTTTTTTTTTTTTTTTTTTTTTTTTTTTTTTTTTTTTTTTCTTTTTACTTTTTCCTTTTTTTTTTTTTTTTTCTTCCTTTTTTTTTTTTTTCCTTTGTTTTCTTTTTTTTTTTCCTTTTTTTTTTTTTTTCTTCTTTTTCTTTTTTGCGTAAGTTTGTAAGCGAATGTAAAATGACCGAGTTAAAGGTGCAAAATTCAGTCAGTCTGGCTTGTGCAATGTTTTAGCTGATTAATAGCCACATATGGATAAAAGATAGGCCATGGAAACCGTTAATGATGTACATGCCGGGTTTTACCAATGTTGGCAGCTTTCATTTTATCCAGAAAGGTGAAGCTATTTTGAACATGTTAAATTGAAAGTGTTTGTCAGCTATAATAGGACTTTCTGTGGTGTGATGTGTTAAGTCCCAAGTCAGAATACCTTTCAAAACCACAAAAAATGAGCCTTGTGCACAGTGATCTAAATATTATAAAAACAGTTTTAATGATCTTTACTGATTTGGTTAGAATTTGGTATGTCCAAAATACAAAATTAATTATACACAATCAGTTAAGATTACTTATGGCTTATAGTTCCTGGGTTGAAGCGGTGCAGTTCAAAGATGATCTGTCCTCAAGCTAAGACTCCAAAATGACAGCGCACAAGTTATACAAAACTCCTCAGTGTATTATCATTCCAAGGAATCTTCCAGTCCTGGAAGAATCTTGTCCAGCAGTTCAAGGACGACAAGGTTAAATTAAGTCCTTCGATGATAATAAATCACCAGAGATCAGTCCAAGATAATCACCACATTCTATCTGTCCACAATTTGGAATCCTATTTTGATTCCCAGCACTTCGGCTTCAAAGACGACGTAGAATAATTACAGCGAACTCGTCACATGGCATTAAAAATAATAAAATCCTGGCACGTGTGAAGCACCAAAATCTACCATTAATATTTTGGAGATAAAACTACTGTACATCTCCTGTATAGCTGATAGCAACTGCTGACGGCGCGACTTAACTCAAATCTCCTATATATACTGACTCACAAAAATCCAGTCTAAAAATGACATTAATCATTCTTAGCATAAACATGAACTTGCACCATCAAATCAGATTCAAATCTTAAATTACATCACTTCATATATATACTTTTGGGAGGAATTCCAGATCTTGCAATGTTTGATCTTTTAAAGCATAAAAACAAGCTGAGTCAGTTACTAATTTTGCATTTTCTTGGGGAATCCCCATTCCCCTATTGTGCAATCTAAACAGGTCCACTTAGCAAAAACAATCGGGTATTCCCCTTTTCTCTATTTATAGTAAACAAAATACTTGTCCTGTGAGAAATCTTTTGTCAAATAAAATTGAGGAAAATAATATTTTGAGAGTAATCAGAAAAATGGAGGCCATATAACATCTCCCTTAAAAAGAAAATTTGAATGGAAATGACAATTTTCCAAAATTCTGGCTTTATACATTTAACCATTGTGGTTAATTTACATACAGTTTACACATGCCCAAATGTTTACACTTTTTATCTATAATGTTCTTGCATTGCTGCTTCAGTCTATATACATAAAGTTGTAATATCAAATTTCTGACAAAATTTAGGCAGCTCTGGACAAGGCATATGCCAAGACATTATCTTTTCCTTGATATGTCTTATGTCCAGATTGTATCCTTGTAGAGTTAAACTCACCTGACAAGTCTCTGATTTCTGTGTTTCAGCTTGTGGATGAAAGTCAACGGATTGTGATCCGTGTCCATCGATCCCTTCGACTGGTTGCACTGTGGTACTCAAGTACACTTCAAAATTTTGAAATGACAGTAGCAATGCAAGACTTCTTCTCATTGTTGGTAGTGTTTCTGTGTTTGTCAAACTTCTTGAGACATAAATACAGGATTGAAATTCTACATTTTTCATCTGCTTGCATGGTAACTCCACCACAGCTACTCACTGGCAATCAACTGCCAACTGTGAATTTGTTTTCTGAAAGTCTGGCCGCAATCAAAACTGGCGCATTCATCCACAAAATAGACTTGCTTTTCTCAAACCTTTTGGCATTGCTTCTGACCAGACAAAATTTTGCGTTTTTCTTCAGAAGGTGGTCAGCGGACAGCAATTCTGAGAAATTTGCGACAGTTATTTTCTGTAATACCCGACCATACCTAAGAGTCTCATGAGATCTCTTTACTCTGTTGGGTGGGGAATTTCTCAATTGCTTCAACGTTTGCAGTGATTGGCCTAACTTGCCCTTGTCCTAAAACATGCCCAAGTATGTGACTATGTGCATGGCAAAATTCACTTTCACAGATCACAGTTAAGCCTGCCTGAGATAATTTCTCAAACAATTGATGGGAGCTGTCCATGTATTCTTCCCATGTTTTATGACAGCAGGAGATCATCGACATAGGGTTCACAATTTTCAGTCTGCAATACTCTGGTTCACTAATATCTGAAATGTTGAGGACAGAATTTTTGAGACCATCCATTCTTTTGTATTGGTAAGGCCATCGGGCGTTCAAAAGGCTGAAATTTTTGGCACGGTCAGTGAGGAACTTGCCAAGACCCCTTCAAACAAATCCAAATTTGCTAACAAATTGGGCATTCCAACTCTATCTAGCAATCTCAATCGTGGGATCGGATATGAGTCAGTTTTGGAACAACGGTTGCCTTTTCGAAAACTGTGACAAACGAAAAGAACATCAGGTTTGGGAACCGATACATGGGGGCTCCATTCACTATTGCTTTGCTCTACTATTCCATTGTCTACTGTAGTTCACCTCATTTCTGACATGTTGCCAACTTGATTGTTCACCCTATATGGATGTGACTTTACAGGCTTCAGAGTCCAACATCTATGTCATGGGTTGTGACATGTGTCTCACTGGTACATCGAAATATGTTCTCCACTCATGAATATTTAACTCTTTCAATCACCGTTTGACTTTGGGGGAGGGGACTAATTTATTGTTCTAAATGGGCAAGTATGTTCGAATTTTGCAGCTGACACCAAACGCAGTTTCTGGGGACAGGGCGGTGGGTTCAAAGGAGAATCGGGTGAGATCACCATGGTGTAAAAGCAGAATAGAACCGCGCGGGGGGGGGGGGAGGAACAGGACAGAGATATATCCCTTCATTTTGTATCTTAGTTTCCTCCATTTCCTCCTCCCGCGCTTCCTCCATTCTCCCCCCCCCCATCGCCTCTTCCTACCGTTTTTCCCACCCTCTTCCCAAAACTTGATATATCCTTATTTCTTTTCCACGTCTTGCCACTCTCTCCCCTCGTTCACTCCCCCTCGGCTTTCTTGCTTTTTCTATATCCCTTCATTCCTGCTCTTTACTCCAGTTATATCTCCTTTCTCGTCCTCCATTTTTCATGATCTCTCTTCATTGTATGTCCGCGACTCGCTTTGCTCCTTAACCCCTCTAACTTGCCTTTTTTATCTTCCCCTTCTCCCTCATTCCCCCTCCAACTCTCACTTTGCTTTCCCACTTCTTTGGCCTTGTCCCCACTCCTCTTTACCCTTTCGTCCCTTTTCGAAAGTTTAATCCTCCTCCGCTTCCCTCTGGCCCACCCTTCCGTTTTCTACCACTTCCGTCACATGTTCCCGCCTTCTCCTTCCCCGTTCTTCTCCCTCATCTTCAGTTACCCACCCGTTATTTTTCCTATTGCTCAACCCCCTTCGCCTCATATACCTTACAACCCCCTCTTCTCGCTCCCTCTTTCCCTCTTTTCGCCCCTCTTCCCATCTTTTCACTAATGCTTTCCCCCTCTATTTTCACATCCTGCGTGTTTCCAAACTCACCCCCGGCACTTCTTTCTGCTCTCTATTTCTTCCCTCTGCTTCCCCTCCCCCCTCACCTTTCCCATTTTCTTCTCTTAACCCCCCATTCCCACCCTAACTTTCTCTTTCTCCTTTTTATTCCTCCGCCTATTCCTCCCACCCTCCCTCCCCTATAAAACTTTTTGATCCCCCTCCCCTTCACCTTATCCCCACAATTTCCGCCTCCGTTTCTAATTCGCCATGTTCCATCCTTATTTCCTTCCCCCCCCTTGTTTTTCCTACTCCCTCCCTATCCCACATTTCACCATCCATTTTGCTTTCTTACCCTCTTCTCTACCCACCTGCTTGATTTCGTCTCTTTCCCTTCTTCTTTTCCCTAGTTTTCGCCCTCTATACCCCTCCTTACCCTTCCTTTCCGTTCCACTTCTACCCTTTTCCTCTCCCTGCCCACTTTTCCTCCCTTCTGTCCCTGATTCTGTTTCTCCTCTCTCTCTCCTGTTTGCCCCCTTCTATTCACCTTTCCCCGGCTTATGTCATCATCTCTTTCATTATACTCTGTGAGCATCTATTTATGTAATAATTGTCGACTGTACTTTACCTGGGGTTTGATCACATAGTCAAGGTCTCCCACTTTGTTCTCAATCTCATATGGTCCAGTAATACTTGGCTTGCAAAGGATCCCTTGTTATTGGAAAAAGTGCCAAAAGTTTATCACTGGTTGAAAACACTCTGTTTCTGGCATCTTCGTCATACCGGTTTTTCATTTTTGCCCTGCTTGTTTGAATTTGTTTGCAATTTCTGTAGCTCTTTGGAGACCCTGTGTTAAATTGAGACACATAGTCTAACAAAATTTCACATCAAGATTTTCCCACAACCACTTTTTTTCAGTAGTTCCATGGTCCACTAACTTTGTGACCAAACACCAACAAAAGGACTACATTCCTAATGACTTTGTACAGCCTCCCTGGTAGCAAAAAAGGAGATGAACTCCCTTCATCCCAATACCTCTCAAATTCAAAAAATAGGTTTTGATCATTGTGTTCAATTTTTATTTGGTGGTACCTTTCTAGGGCCCCTGGGATTATGGGTGTATGCTGCAAGACTGCTACTGGGCATTCCCAACTGGTCCATAAATTGTTGGAACAACCTTGACATGGAAATGATCTTGATCAGACTGAATGATTTTGGAAGGCCTACAGGGTGAAAAAACTTTGTTAGAAGCTTTCACAATATTTTGTGCCCTAATATTTCTCAAGGTATCGCCTCCGGGATCTGTGGAAGCCACATGATGGTCAGTAAATATTGCATTTCCTGACGTGGTCTTTGGAAGTGGCCCTACCAATTCTATTAACACCCTACTAATGGCTCATCAAAATTCTGGTATGGGTTGCAAGGGAGCAGTAGGAATTTTCTGATTGGGCTGCCCACCATTTGACAGTGTGACAAGTCTACAATACTCAGAAACATTTTTCTGAGTGTAGGCCACCAAATATGACACCTAATTCTTAATGTGTTTTTATACACAACCTAAATGTTCTGCCATGGACTATCATGGGTATGCCTATCACTTCCCTATGGGATACCTTTGGCACTACAATTATATGCACAACATTCAATTCATCATCTACAAGGCATCGGGCTAGCGCCATTTCTCATGAGGACCCATTTTGCTGTAGAAACATACAGGAATTTGACGGCTTCCTGTGCGGCAATGCCCTCTCCCCTAATTCCTAGTGCTGGGTCATTGTATGCTCATTGACCAGCGTGTCATGGCTAAGGGTCTCCTTTACAGTCCCTAACTCTATCATTGCTCAGCGGCTGGATTTTCATTGTTTACTCGCTTGTCACTTTGTTTGTGCTCAGGGGCTGGATTTTCACTAACAGGGAATTTAGTCTCCTGAAGGGGAAGACGACTCCAAATTCTCAATTTGGGGGGAGAAAGTATCCTCTATTTGGGACCAAGTCATCCTAAACGCTCTTCCTCTTGTCTGAGTATTTTGACTCATCACTGCTCACTGTTTCCTGTGAGGCTTTTTCTGGTCATTGACCTAGTACTGCACATGCTGGGAAAAGTTCAGTTTCCTCATCTAAACTTATCACAATGGTACAGGGCACCTGGGAAACAATGGGTTCTGGGAGTACTTCCCCCTGCCAAAACATTCTAACAACATGGATACCCTTTTACTGGGAGTTCTTGTCTAACACCATTTGTGACAGTATCAAAACAGTTGATTTCAAATTCATTTGTGAAGGAGGGACCCTAATACAATCCCTAACTGCCCTGAATCAATGCAATAGTTCCTGTGGAACTCTTCAATATCAAATGGAGTGCATCTTCCAATATCATGACTGAGAGCAAGCATGTGTCACGCATGAATTCTAATGTTTTGGAATTACAATATCACCTGAAAGGGACACAAATCCCTCCAAACCAAAAAGATAAAGTCATCCCTTACTTTTCTGTGTCAATTCCCTTTTGTGGGAGTTCTTGTTCTGAACAGAAGAATGAACTTTGACCTCAAAGTAACTGCACACCTATTGGTTTTGACTCAACTTTTGGCTCACTACTTTTTGGGTGATAGCATGTCTCCCCCAACACCGGTGACCTGTATGTCCTGGCTTCTTACAGTGATTGCAGTGAAACTGTGAATTTGGGTCCCATCCCATCGTTTTGATTAGCCCCCATTCTTTCTTTTACTCCCTTTTCATGGGAACTGACTGGGATTTCCCCTCTGAGTTACCCATGGAGGAGTTGTTAGAACCCGATTTGTTGTATGGTTGTACCTAGTAAATTGACTAAATTCTTGGCTAGGCCTACTAGTATGACTTATTTGTGTGTCAATGCAGATAATCGTCGGCCTTTACGGTGCTTCACGCAAACTGTCAAATTTTTTTTCATCCAGAGTGTTTTGATATTGGATGTAGTACACTGTTTGAAATCTTCAACTAACATCAACAAGTTGACCAAAATTTTGCCCGACTTCTTTTGAGAGGAGCCAGGACAAACTTGTTACTTTACACGGGCAAATTCAAAATAGGTATGGTCCTCCTTTTTCTGACTAGACCTGAATTTTTGTCTATAATCTCTGGCACCAATTCATATGCTTTGACACTGCTTGCTTAACCTCGTCATAATAACTACATCTGTCTAATGACATGGCAGGGGGGGGGGGGGGTTCCCTACTTCTCTCCCTCGGGGGGGGGGGGAAATAATTTATCGGGCTTACAAATGAACACTGACTGTAGTAAACAAGAGTCCAGGACTCCTTGGGCCTTTCAAGCTATTGGCACATTTCTCAAAGTGTAAGAAATTTGTTTACTTCTTGTTCCTGAAACTTTGGAACCAGGCGAATATTTTTCGCCGCATCAAAACCAGATTTCTTGGAAGAGTCTGATGAGATAGCTGTTGTTTAAATTTTTAAAATCGTTGAGTTCTAGCTCTGTCGGTTTTTCATCTCCATTCCATTCATTTGTTCATTCATTTTGCAATTTTTTGTTTGCCATTCTTTTTGTTGCATTTCTTTTGATTGCCTTTGCAACTGTTCTTTTTCTAATTCAATTTCCTGTCTTTCTGTTCCTTTTGAATTTGCATTTCTACTTTTTCCATTGTAATTCTTTTGACTTCAAGCTCTGTCAACTTGACGGAATCACTTTGGCCCTGTTCCAGAACCTCTTCTATCCTTTCCAAATATGAACTATCCCAAAAATATTTCCCTGGACAAAGTTTTCAATCCAAACTATTTTTGATGATCTGTTTTCTCATGGCAGTTTTGCCTCCAAGTCTAAATGTTGGTAGTTTCATAACTCAGGCTTTCTCAGTCATCAAACTTCTCCCAAGTTATTTGCCCTATGAAACCTTATGGATCAAACTACATGTGATTGTATCATAAAAACACAATATAATCACTTGAACCAAATACAAAATTAGTAACAGTAATTACACACAAAATTTTGTATGCCTAAAATGTGCACAATGTTACCATATTTCACACTTTAATGTGTAAATTATGAACAAAAAGGTCAAATTTATCTCAATTCAATCCCGGACGAGCCCCAAATTTGTTATGACGTCTCGTAGGGCGTCAAAGGTCAGAAATGACCTTTCAACAACAAATAAATGAGCCTTGTGCACAAATGATCTAAATTATTATAAAACAGTTTTAATGATCGTCAATTGATTTGGTTCAAAAATTAGGTTTGTCCAAAACAAAATTACATATACAACAACTCAGTTAAGATTACTTATGGTTTACTAGTGTTCTGTGTGAAAGCGTGCAGTTCAACGATGAGTTCCTCACAGCGAAGACTCCAAAATGACAGCGCACAAGATTTCATACAAACTCCTCAGGTATTATATTCCAAGGGAATCTTCTCAGTCCTGAGGTATTTGCCGACAGTTCAAGACGACAAGGTTAAATTAAGTCCCTCGAGATATAAAATCCACAGTATATAAGGTCCAAGATAATCACCACGATTTTTCTATCTGTCACAATTTGGAATCTATTTTGATTCCCAGCACTTTCGGCTTCAAGAGACAGTAGAATAATTACAGGCAACTGATCACATGGAATTATAAATATAAATAAATCCTGGCACTGTGTGGAGAACAAATCTACCATTAACTATTATTGAGATAAAATTAGCTACATCATACTGTATAGCTGCTTGCAACTGCGACCGCGAGACTTAGCTCAAATTTCCTATATATACTGACTTCACAAAATACAGTCTAAAAAATAGACATTACATCAGTCTTATGCATAACATGACCTTGCACCATCAAATCAGATTTCACAATCTAAATTACAACCTCATATATAGAACTTTGTGGGGATCTGAATTCCCAGATCTTGCATTGTTTTGATCTTTAAAAAGCATAACAAGCTGAGTCGGGTACTAATTTTAGGCATTTTGCGGATCCCCCACTTTCCCTAGTGTGCATCCTAAACAGGTGCACTTAGCAATAACAACTAGGGTATTCCCTTTCTCTCTGTTATAGTAAACAAAATACTTGTCCTGTGAGAAATCTTTTGTCAAATAAAATTGAGAAAAAAATTATTTTTGAGAGGTTTAATCAGAAAAGGGAGGCCATATAACACTGGCATGCTTACAAGCCCAACCCGGTAACCCCCCTCCCCGAGTAAACCCCCTCCCCAAGTAAGCCCCTCTGACTTTCTCAAAGGCCAGGTGCTATAAGGAGCAAAGGGTAGTTTTTTATTCTGCTATATACTTTAAAGCAATGGAAAACAGAATAGTGTTTTGGTGAGCCCTATCTAAGGAAAATCTTCAGTAGTAGCAGAATATGGATTTATTTTAGGCAATACTATTTTGTTGCCCTCACTTAATTAAAAAAAGAAAATTATTTCAATGAATGATCACAAAATGTGAAGGGGTTTCAACAATAGATAAGAAATGCATTTAATTTTTAAAATCTGAGCGTCCTCTATAGGATCCACCCAGGAAAATAACGTGAGAAACCAGGAAGTCCAGCCCCCCCTGTAACAGATGAAGTGTTATGTTTTGGTGACGCCCTGCCTAAGGATTACCAAAAATGAGAGAAAAGCCCGATCTGGGTTGCAAAATCATGGTTGCAATCAATATTAAGTATAACATGTGTAGGATATCACAAAAAAGTGTCATTGATATGTTATTTGATCCGACAAACCATTTTAACCGTATTCTTAAGGGAACAACCTGACTGAAAAAGTGCTGGACCTCCAGGATCCACGGTGCATACTAGTCTTCGCGGTCAGTAGCTCGAAAACTTTGGGGATAACTACCCTAATTTCATGATTGATTGGGTAGGGATATGATGATCTTCAAGCAGCCTGTAGCTTTAAGTTCTGAGATGTTCATTGAGGAGAAAATGACGTTTTCATCTCGCCCATTTGTACAGGAACGAATGGTACCAGTATTTAGTGGTGTGAAACCTACGCGCGATAATGGAAGAGAATAAACAAATGTGGAAATGCATTTTATTAGCTTATAAATCAAGTAAGTATGTACAATTCCATACAACTATTAATGTACAAACAAAAACACCAAATAGTGAGAAAAAATGAAGTATTTGAGGAAATTTGTCATACCATACAGACACTACAGTGATGGCGTCTTCAAAAGCTACCCTGAACAGCGGATTGCGGTTTACACCAGTACAGAATAACAAAGATCAATATATTTTGTGTTTGTGGTCAAACGTACAGGTCATGGTGCATATATTGCGTTTATAGGCTGGGCTATTTCCAGGGAAATATTTTTTTTAAATCTCAATTCAGAATTTTGACACGCAGTATAAATTACAGAAGCAGATAAAAAAGTACTGCCTGCCTTTAATACCGGATTCAAGCCAGCATTTGCAGGTTGTGTTAGCAAATCCCTACCAGTAGAGAAAATACCAAAATACGAATTTTGATGATATTTTCCAGTTCTCGGATCAGCAAATCGCTGGACTTATCCCTTAATATTTCTTATACCACGATGCTAATGTGAGTTTGCAAGCTGCACTCTTAGACAATTCTCTGATAGAATATTAGTAAATAGTTGTTTGAAAAATTGTAGCCAAAAACAATGGAATTAGAAAACAAAACCAAAACAAGACATACCCGAAACCGAACAGTCAAAATTTGAAACACTTCAAAATGAGCATGGTCATAGCCCAATCGCAGCGCTGCTAACGTGCTCGTAACAACTCGTTGTAACCCATTACGTCCATCTTCGTGTGCCATCTCAAATCCACGCACGGTTCTGTGATATACAGTGTTCTTTTAACCCAGGGCTAGCACCACACATTTGTAACACATTCAAGTACAAAAGGTTTGCGTGATAAATATGTTTGGAAAGATGACAAAACCCTGAAACGTGCTTCTAAGTGCCGCAAGTGGTTGCCTTAAGAGGGGGGCAAAAACAAAGTTTGACAGGGGTCAAAATTTGTAAATTGATCCAATAATGTTGAAAAGCACACCAGTTATGTGTCTCACCATAAGGATTAAAAAGGTATAGTTTGTAAATGTACACCTAAAGTTTCAGAGTTATAGGCGTAAAAATATCAAAAATCAATAAAAAGGTCCAAATTTCAGTTGTACAGGGGTCAAAATTTTAAAATTGCTCAGATTTGGATAAAAAATGGTGCAGGATTATGGTGCGCTATAGGTAAGTAAGAATCTTTTGAGTGTCTAAAGCGTGCTTAGAAAGTAGGGGGGTAACAAGATCCAAGCCCCATTGAATGCAATGAGATCGTTGACCTTCTGGCCCCCTACATCGGACACTAAGCATTTAAGACAGTCACAACTATTCCTTCTTTTAATCTATGACTCCACCAATAATTTGCACCATTTTTTATCCAAAATCGGAGCAGCACTTTAACATTTGACCCTGTACAAAATGAAATTGAACCTTATTATTGATTTTTGCGTTTAGCCTAGAACTCGAAAACTTAGGCTGTTAAATATTACAAACTATTTACCTTTTCTGATTCCTTGTTAGGACAAATAACATGGTGTGCTTGTCAACATGATTGGATAATTTACAAAATTTGACCCCTGTACAAACTTGTTGGCCCCCTCTCCTTACTTAAGGCACACTTGCGGACACTAAGAATCAGTTTCAGGGGTTTCTGTCAGTCTGTCAACAACATATTTAATCACTAAACCTTTTGTACTTGAGATGTTGTACAAATGTGGCTAGCTCCGGGCTACTGGACACGGTTGCTAAGACGGTACCTAGTAAAGCGTAGATAGTTTATATGACACCAATAACTTGAGCTGCAGTTGTGGATGATGACACCTGTGGTTCCTAAAGAACGACAGCAATGGCTTTGCACCAGACTTCTCTTTGGATGGTACGCTCTAAATTAGGCCATGTTCTTGAAAACGACATCGTAAACGAGGCCATACATGTATATAGATGGCGATGAGGAGATTTCTTCACAGTTACAGAATACTTCAAAATCTTCGACGTGGAACATGGACAGAATATGACAGCTCTTTAAATGAGGTAATTGCTTTGACACGTATGTTGGAGTGGCACCAAGGCGCAAGACTTGTGGCGCTAGAGTGTATTGATACGTGGCGGAATGGTGGTGAACTGAAAAACGTGGTTGAGATTGAGGAAGAAAGAGAAACGTGATAGAATGGGAGTTTCCGTCCGGACCCATCTGACACACTTTTTCTGACAAACGTTTTGAATTCAGAAAACCTGCACGGATTAAAACATTATTCCGTTTATTAAGGTTCCGAATTCATTCATAAGTGTGTCAGAAAAAGGATGTCAGATATGCAGGTTATGGAATCTCCCATTCCAGAAGCTGTAGAGCAACAGGGACCAATGAGGATGCGTATTAATAATCCTTTGCCCATCCCTATCTTTTCCCCCATTACCTTTTGAGACAATGGGCATAGGTTGGGATATTGGAGAAATCACACAGATGATAATTGTAGTTTGGTGGAAAGCCGTATCTCACAAAGAACAATTTGTGCTCAGCCATCTGTGACGGTTTACTATGTATTGCTTGGTAATTCATAAGAAAGGTGTTTTTGTAATGTTTACGAGACTACCTCTCTTATATCCCGAAAGTGAAGCTATTTTTTGATACATGTAAATTGAAAGTGTTGTCAGCTATAATAGGAACTTTCTTTGGTGTGACTGGCATGCTACAGCACCTCCCCGAGTAAACACCCCCCCCGAATAAACCCCCTCCCCAAGCAAGCCCGCGACTTCTCAAGGCTCAGGTGCTATAAGGAGCAAAGGGTAAGTTAATTTTTTTCTATATATCCTTTACAGCATGGGAAACCGAAATAGTGTTTTTTTGGTGAGGCCCATCTAAGCAATCTTCAGTGATAGCAGAATATGGATATTTAGGACAATACGATTTTCCTTGCTCACTTAATTAAACAAAAAGAAAATTAATTCCATGAATGATCACAACATGTTAATGAGGTTTTCAAATAGACCCCAAAATTGCCAGTAATTTATAAATCTGAGTGTCTCTTAGGATCAACACCAGTAAATAACGTTAAAAATAAGTCCAGCCCCCACTGCAGATGAAGTGTTATTTTTTGGTGACCCTCGCCTAAGTATCCCAAAAAACTGCGAGAAAAGGCACGGTCTGGGTTGCAAATCATGGTTGCAATCAATAAGTAGTATAATCGGTAGAATATCAAAAACAGTTGTCATTGATATGTTATTTTGATCCGACAAACCACTTTTAACCGTATTCTTCAGGGAACACCTGACTGAAAAGGTGCTGTGACCTCCAGGATCCCCGTTGGCATGCTAGTCTTCGCGGTCCAGTAGCTCGAAAAACTTTGGTATACTACCCTACTTTTCAGTGATTGATTGGTTAGGAGATATGATTATCTCAAGGTCATATGTTACTTTAAAGGTCTGAGTTGTTCCATTGAGGAGAAAAGGCGTTTTCATCTCGCCCATTTTTGTACAGGAACGAATGGTACCAGTATTTTATTGGTGTGACACCATACGCGCGATACTGCAAGAGAATAACAAATTTGAAATGATTTTTTTAGTCTTATAAATCAAAGATAAGTATGTCCAAATTCCATACAACTATTAATGTAGCAAACAAAAACACAAATAGTTGAGAATAAGTAATTTGAGGAAGTTTGTCATACCATCTCCCAAACACCATACAGTGAGGCGTCTCAAAGTACACTGACAGCTTATTGTGTTTAACACCAGTACAGAATAAACAAATCAATAATATTTGTGTTTGTGGTCAAACTGTACAGGTCCTGGTGCATAATATTGCCGTTTTAATAGATCTTGGATATTTCCAGGGAAATATTTTTTAATACTCAATTCAGATTTTGACACGCACGTTATAGAATTACAGAATCAGATAAATGTACGGGGCCTGCCTTTATACCGGATTCAACCAGCCATTTGCAGGTTGTGTTAGCAATCCATACCAGTACGAAAAATACCAAATACGATTTTGATGATATTTTCCAATTTCGGATCAGCAATTGCTGCTTATCCCCTTTAATCTTCTT
Organism: Ophioderma brevispina; assembly: GCA_023653785.1. Classification (NCBI taxonomy): domain Eukaryota; kingdom Metazoa; phylum Echinodermata; class Ophiuroidea; order Amphilepidida; family Ophiodermatidae; genus Ophioderma; species Ophioderma brevispina. The sequence goes on from JAMKCH010021018.1 coordinate 20,491, forward strand.
ATACGCACGATGCTAATGTGAGTTTGCCAAGCAGCAGCTCTTAGACAATTCTTTGAAGAATATAGTATATAGTTTTGTTTTGAAAAATTTTTGTAGCCAAACATTGAATGCGAAACACAAAACAAAACAAGACATAACCCGCACACGAAACCGTCAATTTGAAACCGCTCGAATCGAGGCCATGGTCATAGCCAATGCAGCGCTGCTCACGTGCTTCGTAACAACCATCGTTGTACCATTACGTCCATCTTCGTGTACCATCTCAAAATCCACTCTAAGTTTCTGTGATATACCCTGTTACAGTTGTTCTTGGACACGGTTGCTAAGACGGTCCTTCTCGTTAAATGCGTAATAGTTCCATTTTATATGCCACCAATAACTCTTGAGCTGCCGTTGTTGATTGATTGACCACATTGGTTCCTAAAGAACGACAGCAATGGCTTTGCACCATACTTATCTTTGATGGTACTCTCTAAGTTAGGCTTGTTTTCCTTTTGAAACGACCATTTTTAAATCTCGAGCAATACATGTAAGAGATGCGATTGAGGAATTTCTTTCAACAGTTACAGAATTACCTTTCAAAATCTTCGACGTGGAACATGGACAGAATATACAGCTCTTTATTGAGGTTAATTGCTTTGACACGTGATGTTGAGTGGCCACCAGGTCCGCCAAGACCTTGTGGCAGCTAGATGTAGTATTGATACGTGCGGAATTGTCGGCTGAACCTGAAACTGTGTATTGAGAAGACAGATACACGTGTGATTCAGAATGGGAGTTTCCGTAACCTGACCATCTGACCACTTTTTTCTGACGACACGTGTTAATTCAAAACCCTGCACGAATAAAACACATGTTTATTCGTTAAGGTTTTCCGAATTCATAAGTGTTTCGGAAAACGGATGTCAGATATGCAGGTTTGGAATCTCCCATTCATAATGCTGTCCATAGCAAAGAGGACCAATGAGGATACCCCCCCGCCCCACCCCCCCCCCCTCCCCCCCCCCCCCCCCCCCCCCCCGCCGTCATGTCAAAGAGAAAATGGGCATAGGTTGGGATATGGTAAAATCAAAAGATTATAATTGTAGTTGGGTGAAGCCGTATCTCACAAAGAGCAATTTGTGCTCAGCCATCTGTGACGGTTTTACTATGTATTGCTTGGTAATCATAAGAAGGTGTTTTTGTAATGTCTACGAGATTTACCTCTCTTATATCCAGCGATGAGAGATTGTTGGGAGACACTGAAAACATGTTTCAACCGACAATGACCACTTTGTGTTAACATACCAATGTGAACTCGCGCACGGGCTTGATGTACAGTAAACCCGAATGGACTGTCTACCTGATCCCTCGTCCATCTCACTACACTACAACTGAAGCATTTAAAAAAGAAGAAACAGCCAATTATCTAAGAAACCAACCCTCCAGTATCTAACTACGTCTAGCGCACTCACAAACCTCTGCGTTTGACCTCTACTGTCACTAGGAATCTGCAGAGTACATCTGTCAAAGGTCAAAGCGATGTTTGGTTCGTTTTGACGAGTTGCTATAGCGCCAACCAACCTGGCCTACCAAGCCTGTTCCAAATCAACCTGTATTATTCTTACTAATGTTTATCGTTGTATCCAAAAAGTGAGTACAGTGGTCCAATCAGCGATGTTATTGTTATTATTTCGAGCAGTATGCCACCAATGTATGTATCTGAAAACAGCTCATAATATGTTAATATCTCAGCCTCGTTCTCAACATTGGAAAATCGCATGTGTCTCTCTGGAAGTAATCTCTTATAGCTCGCGCCCCGGGCGCGAGCAACACGATACGCTAGCCGCTAGAATAGCGATACCTAGAGAAAGCGACGCACATGCGCTTCCTCTATGCCATGTAACAGATGAACGTTGTTTGATGAATATGGACGAAGCTAGGTGCAGTGGGATTAGGTTGCGCATGCGAGGTAAAACAGGACTTCGATATTTAACAGGGCCAGAATAATAACATTTGCACTGGTAGATAATCATCGGGGTGTTAGGTCATGAAAATACGTAATAACAAGATTGAAAGTGATTAGCAGGGCCATTGTTCGATAAAGTGTTGAAAAACGATTCTTCGTGGTCGCTCACAGTCATACACAGTTTAAATTGTTTTGCTCGTTAAGAACGAATGTTTATAATTTCTGCAAATTAAAAAAAACAAAAAGTTTGTGTTTTTAAAAATGATCTCGGACTAAGAAGTTGTAATCGGGCAAGAAAGTATCAAGCCATAATGGGCTGATGATGCATAACTCTTGCTTTTCGGCATGTCGCCATCCCAAATCCATTCTTTAAAATGTGAGGTATCGTTACACAAGAGCGCATATCAAAGATTACATGATATTTTTATCAGCCTCTAGTATTCCCTAATTATTAAGTTCAAACATGATAATATTGGATTATTTCGCAAGGGTCTCTGAGAGCATGTCGCCAATATTGCCATAATTTTTGACTGGAATAAAAATCGCCAAAACTAACGGGGGAAGATGGTTCAATATGAGTTAAATCGAGCATAATGTCAAGGTTATATTATACATTTTTTGCAAAAATTCTGGTTTGAGTAACAATTTCCAGGCCTAGTAATGAAAGAAACCGTGCATACCTACCTTCCGCTGTACTCTTGCTAAACGCCGTAGTATGATGTTAATAACTGATAAAGTCGGTGAAACATGTAATTTTATTAAAGAACGCCCAATTAAAAAAGCTGGCCAGATACGTTTACACCATATACGTTTACGTAAGTGTTAACGGTTGGCCTATTGTACTACCACAATCAGAAATATGGTTTAAGATCACCCATGCATTGTAATCCACGTGTTCTGAAAATATTATAAGTTTACGATTTTCAGGATGGCCCAGCATGTAAAGTGAAAAGCATTCGTAATCTTTTCCCAAAAGTCCGCACTCTTATGTATGTTTTCTGTTGCCAATGGTTCAATAAAATACTTTCTAAAACTTTCAAAGTCATGGCATGCACTTTTCATTACCCGCTATTTTCCCAATTACCGACGTCGCATTGAGGCAACCTTAGCCTCTTAGGTCGCCTAGGGATAAGGGTTTTGTGCCAAAATAAACGTTTTCTGGTCAAAGAGTTCAATGAACTATTTTATATCAGTCAGATAAATGTGCTGAACATGACAATTTGCATATATCACTGTTGTTTCAATACTGTGTGAACACTACACTGGAGGATGGATATCGCAAATGACATTGATGCAGGTTTGAATATTCAAGCCTATTGTTTTCCTGTTTCGCAATTGGAGTACACGCAAGTCGCTTCTTTTTAGAAATGAATTGTCAACCCTGTGTTTGTCAAGTGCAGGTAATGTCCCTTCACCGTTGGGGGCGTTTGTAAACATTGGCCTATACGTTTGTCCCTACGCGGTCCCGGAACGTGTGTCACAGACTGCGACAGATCTTATCTTAATTATACTGCGCGAGAGATTAACGTTATCAGTCCGTCTGGGTAGATATCAGTGGTCATAGCGATAATTGCAAATGAAACTAAATCTCAAATATCTTCGAAAACGAAGGGGTTCTATGGTGATTTTCGCATCAGAGGGTCCGTTACTATTTTTTGTTTTTGAATAGTATCGTAATTGGATCTGAACTTATAAACCTACCACCTAGGCGATAAAATTGAACGTTGTTGTCGGGTACTTCGGTGCTCGCAACACGGAAAAGTGAATCACGCAATCGCTACGGGCCTCATCCCTTTTTCCCACAATGCTTTTTCGGTATTTTTCCCTCCTTGATTATTTTCAAACGCTGGTTTCAATGTAGCGCCAACTGTTTTTTTCAATGTTAGAAACAGGATATACTACTGTTTACCGGACCGCCGTAGTTGTACCTACAGCCGCCTGCGTGACTCCCTAGCTGAGACTATACCGATTCATCTATATGATCGACCCCGTACCATTCTTGCGGAGGTGAAAATTCAATCAGGCGCAGGGACTTCTGTTAATCAGTTATTGTTAGCAATTTTAATAAGAACTGAAATACACTATAGTGAGCGTTCCCTAAATGAATGAAATTGTATTAGGTGGCAGGTGCGTGAGTTAAATTACTGGAGTGTCTTCCAAGATAATCCGGTGTGGCATGCACGTGCATTTGAATTCTTTCATTTCCCGTTAGAGCTAGGTTGAACCCTCTCCGACTTATTGATAGGTCCAAAACTCAGGGGGACGAACGTATCAACGCGACTCGACTATAATACAAATGCTGTCGTTTTATTAATTTCGACTTGTCAGACTAACCCATCATCGCAATGCAAACCAAATGCGAATTGCTGGGCAACTGTACCCATTTTTACAAAAATCCTCGTAAGATTATGCATCATTGACATGTAGAAATATGTTCTATAGGAGATCACAGTTTTTGTTTTGCGGTGGACGGCCCTAGGTTTTAATGGCCTTTTAGATTTTTGCTTGCATCATTTTGTCACGCTTTCAATGTTTGAGTCGAACTGTCGCTGCTGGATTTCAAGCATGCAACCTTTGGTTGCCAGTTGAATCGTTTGTTACCAGCGTGAAACGGAGTTACAACTGTGACATTGTGTATCCTTCAGTAGTATATGTGGTGTGTACCACCATTACAAGGGAGTACTTACGCTACATACCGTATTCCCGGGGGCAGGGGGATCACATATCACATATGAAATGGATATGGATGTAAGGCTGGCGCTCACCAAACACAGGGCCATTCGGTGACAGAGTACTCAAACAATAACGGGTATTTGGGTGAGAGGCAGTCAAATGCCCCAAAATAAGGGATTTTCGGGGCACAAATTTGTATGCAAAATTTTTTTCCATATATTCCTACCAATTTTACCAATATAGAGGTGGTCTTTGGGTGACAGCGGGTGGCTGAAAATTGGGGTCGTAACAGCCTTAACATAGGCGTCACCTTCAAGAAGGGAGTGCCTCCCCCTATTATTAGTTTATTACTAGCAATAGGGTGCATCTGGAATTCCCTTAAGTCACTCAATTTTTCTTGTGCCATAGTCTTAAAGTGTGCACCTTGTCAAATTAAAATTTAAAATTTGGATGTCGGCAAGGGGAGCCTCCATGAGCTTAAAAGTTCTGTAACGAAATCAATAGATGTGATTTTTTACAAAACCAAAATGTTTACAGATTGTCGATGAAGTTAGTCAGACATTCTCTCTAGGAGGTACTATCTTCATAGGTTAGGCAAATCATTTTCCAAGAAGTGACCATCAAAGTCGTTCCTCATTTGGCAGAGCAAATACACAATAGCCACCTAGGCATCAATTGTGCTTTAGAAAGCATGAGTATATCATGCGGTGAATACGTGCAGCAAACTGTCCATGTGACTGTTGCCCACCCCAATCCTATGTACACCTTATAAGGGTTTGGGTCAGCAATTCTTCTGACAAGTCCGGTGATTATAGCAATTGATATCTGGTGTGAGGTCTTTCTTTCAATATTATTCAAGAATGCCCCTTTACTCGCGGCCAGGTGAACTCTGTGACCCAAATCCTGTGGAACACCCCAATGGGCCCTTAGGTCAGGGGTTCTTCTGACCAAGTCTAGTGATTATACATTGATTTTGTGCAGAAACAGCAAAAATGCGGGTAAGATGCGCCCTTGAACCTGTAAATGACCCCTACGTGACCTTTGACCCCAATCTGTACACACCTCATATGGGCTTGGGCCAGCGGTTCTTGCAGACCAAGTCCAGTGATTATATCAATTGATTTGTGGCAGAAACAGCAAAAGAGGGTACGAACGGACTGACCTCTAATGACCCCTTGGACCTTTGTGACCCCAATCTGTCAATACCCTGTGTGGCACTTGGGTCAGGTGTTATTCTGAAGAAGTCTGGTCATGATCACGTTAACTGTGTACCACTAGTAGCATTTTGAAAATATTAAAGGGATTGAGAGACTGCCCCTTTTTTGGCCCCTAAATGACTTGGATTCAAAATCTGTTACCAAGCCATAGGCCAGGCATCTGTCAATCACGGTGACTCGAATGGCAACGATAGCACATGCGAACTGTGGGAGAAGTCTGGAAAGGTGTTAGCGCGACAATGACCTCTATTGACCCTACGTGACACCTAGGTCAAACTGTGAACACCCTATATGAACCTTGGGTGGGGGGTTCTTTTGGCCAATTCTCGGTTCAATTCGACCAAGCATCTGACACTAGTAGCATTTTTGAGCAATGGTACAACAAGAAAGAAGAAACTATAGGCAAAATTGTGCTCGAAGAGTCACGAACCTAGCCGGGGAAAAAATGACCTTTGACCCCATACCGATCCAATTTTGTAAGAGTCTGAGCTGCTTGATATGCATGGGTCACGTGACATAGTAAATTGCAAATGACAGATTTAATTTTTTAAGATTTTTCACATTAAGACCGAAGTTCCCCTTTACTTGACCTTTGACCCATGCTTAGCACACTTGTTGGGAAGGGTCTCACGCTGCTTCAGATGCATGAGTCCTTGACCTTCTACCTTGCAATGACATATATGAATTTTTTGGAAGGATTTTTCACATTAAGAACCGAAGTGCCTCTTTCATGACCTTTGACCCCCATGTTGAGCACATCTTTGGTGAAGGGTCTCAGCTGCTTCAACTGCATGGGTCACTTGACCATGCTACCAATTTCATATAGCAAATATGATTTTTGAATTCCGACCGTACGTTGTCCCTTTAATGACCCCTTATGACCTTCGATAAAAATTCTGTGTACACCCCACAGGCGTCTTGGTCACGTTCTTCTGAACAAGTCTTGTGATTAAGCAATTGAATATTTGTGGAACAAGAAGGGATTTATATATTTGACGAATGCTCCTTTAATTGGCCCAATGACCTTTGACCGCCAATCTGCGTACACCCCTTAGAGGTCTGGGGTCAGTGGTTCTTCTGATAACATCTGTGATTATTGCACTTATTTGGGGCCAGAACAAGGCTTTTATAGAGTTCCGTAAATTTCAAAGAATGGCCCCTTTAATTGGCCCCCGTGACCTTTGACCCAAATCTGTGTACCCCCTATATGGATTAGGCCTTGGGTCAGTGGTTCTCTTCTGAACAATTTTCGTGGGAATCTGATAACCGTTTGTACTATAGCATTTTGATGTTTGCGTCGGAAAAGAAAGAAGAAAGAAAGAAACTAGATCTGTGTACAGATCTGAACAATTCGAGAATGCGGAGACCGAAACTGTAGAAGTAGCAATTTTTAGTTAAAATCAGGTCTTGGACTCCTGTGACCCCCAATGTAACCTTTTGATCAAAATTTCATTAAGTAACTTTTGAGGGATGCCAAACTACACCACACACTGAGTTACGGTGACCTACTATGTAATCTGTAGAATGGGTAGTGATTTTGAAGTGGTACTTAATTTGAAGTATTTTGAACCTTTGAACCTCTAACCATGTCAGTGATAGGGTCATGATTGACTTTTATTGACCTCTCATCATCAAGTACTACGGAGTGGACAAAAGGAGTGTCTATTTGACTTGTTTTAAATTTTACACACATAAAGGTCATTGACCTTAGTGACCCCAATGACCTTTTTTAAAAAATCATTAAGTAGCATTTGTAGGGGGTGTCAAACTACAAACACCACATACATGAGTCACGAGATCATACTATGTAATTGTAGAAGAAAGTGTGATTTGACTTGTAACGTAATTTGAAGAATTTTGACCTTGACCCCTAAACCCTGGGTCATGTGATGGGGGTCCCATGATTGACTTTTATTGACCTCTCATCAAGTACTACAGGATGGGATAAAAGATTTTCTATTTGAACTTGTTTTTAAAATCTTACACACAGTAAAGGTCATTGACCTTAGTGAACCTACATGACACTTTGATCACCTTTCATTACGTAACGTTTGTGGGGGACGTCAAGCTGCAACCACATACATGATGCACGTGATCATACTATGTATCTGTAAAAGGAGTGAGTGATTTGAAGTGTACCGTAATTGAAGTATTTGACTTTGACCCCTAAACCATGGGTCATGTGATGGGTCATGATTGACTTTTGATTGACCTCTCATCAAGTATACAGGAAGATAAAAGAGTTTCTATTGACCTTGTTTTTTAAATTTCACCAGTCAAGGAGTTGACCTTAGTGACACCCAGATGACCTTTGCTCAATTTTCATTAAGTACTTTTGTGGGGGATATTCAAGCTGCACCACATACATTAGTCACATGATCATCCTTGTATCGGTAAAAGGAGTAGTGATTTGAAGTGTAACGTAATTTGAATGTTATTGGACCTTTGACCCCTAACCATGGTCATGTGAATGGGGTCATAATTGAACTTTTATTTGACCTCATCTCAAGTACTACAGGCTGGATAAAAGATTTTCTCATTTGACCTTGTTTTAAATTTTACACACAGTAAGGTCATTGACCTTATGACTCGCAGATGACCTTTGATCAAAATTTCATTATTTTTATTTTTTTTATTTTTGTAGTTGCTTCATATGCATGGGTAACGTGATCATACTATGTAATTGTAAACGGAGTATGATTTGAAGTGTATAACGTAATTTGATGTAATTTTGACCCCTGACCTCTAAGTATGTGTCATAGTGCAACGTCCTATTTACTTTTTTGGTAGTGTTGATCAAGTCGCCTACAGATGACAGCAGAAAGTTTTGAGATTTGAGCTAATTCTAGATTTTTTTTTGCATGGTTAACGGTTTGTTGACCCCTGTGACCCTAATCGTGACCTTTGACAAGACCAATCGGGTCAGTCAAAATTTTCTGTGTATTACTTGTCCGTTGACAATTTTGGTTATTATGGGATGTTCCATGTCTGAGATATATTAGCATGTTGACAGAAAGAAAGAAGAACTAGGCATCGATTGTTGCTTTAGAAGCACGAGTATATCATGCGGTGACGACTTGCACTGTCCATGTGACCTTTGACCCCAATCTATTGTTACAGCCCAAATAGTTTAGGTCGAATGATTATGATTTATTTTCACTTTGAATAGTTAAACTTATAATTGTCATATAAATATTATAAATTATTCTAGTACATAAAATAAAACTAGACAACTCCATATACTATGCCCGCGTTTCATCAATTGACCTGTGACCCTTTACGATGCTCATCACAGAGCGGGGTCGCTGTGGACCTCCTTTTTCACTTCTCATTAATGCCTACAAGATGGCAGAGCTAGTTAGGTCAATTAAGATTCTTTTATCTTTGACCCCTAGATGACCCCATTTTGACCTTTGACCCCTTAAAATTTTTGTTTTTTGCACGTAATATATATCTTTTCCCCAGTGTCTCCTTTGTAATCACTTTGACATATATATCACGTTGGTTTGAAGAGTTATAGGCTTTTTTTCTGCATATTAATTACTCATTTGCATTTTTGCACGTGACCCCTTGGGCCAATCTTCTGTCACATGATTCGTCTCGACATTATCCGCACTTTTGCACAGACCCCACCTATCCAAGTGTTCCGCTTTTGATATATAGGCATGTTTGCATATTAATTAGATAATGCCGCCATTTTGATGTTAATTAGTTCCGATATTAATTCTGTGTACACGCTGTATACACTGACCAAGACAATGCTCGTGCGGAATTTTCGTATTTCGCGCACCAATCTGTCTGAAGAAGTAGGCCTCAAAAGAATTTTAGTTTTGACCTCCCTTGACCCCTACGAGAGTTCCAAAGGTCAACTATTTACAACCCCTGTTGTAGCTTGGGTCCGTGGTTCTTTTGACCATTTTGGTCTGCAATTATCAGCCCAAGCCGTTTGGCAATAGTACATTTTGAAGCCAAGGGTACAAAGAAAGAAGAAAGAAATCGAGAGAGGAGAGACAGTATCTCAGCGGCTGACCGCATGCTATAAGAAAGAAGAAGAAGAAAACTAGGCACGATTGTGCTTTAGAAAAAGCATAGATATCAGCGGTGGTAAATTACTGCCCGGTCATGTGACCTTTGACCCCAATCTATTGTTACAGGCCCCAAAAGAGTAGCATAATGATTCAAGAATAAGTTTTCCCAGTTGGGTACACAATTACCAGGTAGACTTTATTTCATCTGGCGTGAGTGGGAACTTGAGCCCTACAAAATGACATGGTATTCTAGCCAATGTTGTACGCAACTTTGAATATTGTGTGTATTGTCGACCTTTGACCCCTTAGACGATGGCTCCACAGAGCTGAGGTCCATGGGGCCTTCTTTTACACTTTTCATTGATGCCTCCAAGATGACATAGCTATTTAGGTCAATTAAGCTTCTTTTATATTACTGACCCCTAGAGACCCCATTTGACCTTTTGATCCAAAATGTGAAATAAGTAATAAGAGCCTTTGCAAGTGGTTCTTGTGAAAAATTGACATAAATATCTACTTTGGTTAATGAGTAATAGCGTTTTTGCATATTAATTAGCTCATTTGCATATCGTGCACGTGACCCCTATGGCCAATATTCTGTGACGTGATTCGTCGCGAAATATCCGCAACTTCTTGCGCAGACATCACCGAGCCAGGTTGTATTATTTGGAGAGTTATAGCAATTGCATATTAATTAGATAATGCAGCCATTGAATGTTAATGAGTTCCGAGATTAATTCTGTGTACAACTGTATACACTGAACAAAGGCGATGCTCATGTGGAAATTTCGTACGTAGCGCACCTAATCGGTAGAAGAAAGTAGGCCTCAAAAGATTTTTAGTTTTTGACTCTATTGACACCTACGAGAGGTCAAGGTCAAAATATTTACACCCTGGGTAACTTGGGTCAGTGGTTTCTACTGACCAACTTTGTTGTCTGTTAAATATCGGCCCAGCCGTTTGGGCACTAGTAGCATTTTGAAGGCAGGTACAAAGAAAGAAGAAAAAGAAGAAATCGAGAGAGAGAAGACAGGATATCATGCGGCTGCACCGCAGGATATAAAGAAACCGTACAAAAACAAAAACACAGTTCGAGTCCCGACTGTGTAAGGAAGAAATCGCACAAATACAAGACCTAGCCGTGCTTTGCACACGGCTAGGTAACTAGGCATCGATGTGCTTTTAAGAAAGCACGAGTATATCATGCGTGACCACCCACTGTTCGCATGTGACCTTTGACCCCAATCTATTGTTACATGCCCAAAGTTACAAATGATTTAGATTTATTTTCCCTTTGAATATTAGGTTAACTTATAAATTATCCTATAAATATTATAAATACTAGCAGTTAACATAGTATAAAAACTAGAAGACTCCAGGATACTATGCCGTCAGTTGATGTGAAGTAGACAAAGACTTGAAATGACAGTGGTATCATCAATTATCAAGTTTTCCCCAATGTGCACAATAACCATGTAGACTTTATTTCATCTGTCGTTGTGTGGGAACTTGAACCTACAAGATGACATAGGTATTCTAGCAATAAAGCACTTTGATAGTTTGGTGTATTGTGACCTTTTGACCCCTTACCGATGGCTCACAGAGTGAGGTCACGGTGGCCTCTTTTTTCACTTTTCATGATACCTACAAGATGACAATAGCTATTTATGTCAATTAAGCTTCTTTTATATGTGACACCCTAGATGACCCCATTTGACCCTTTTGATCCAAAGTGCACATAAGTAATATAGCCTTTTTTCTCAGTGGTTCCTGTGAACAAATTGAACATAAATATCTACTTTGGTTAATGAGTTTAGCGTGTTTGCATAGTCATTAGCTCTTTGCATATCTTGCACGTGACCCCTATGGCCCAATATTCTGTCACATGATTCGTCTCGACTTTATCCGCAACTTTTGTGCATACATCACTATCCTGTTTTTATTTGGTTATCGATTTGGAATTGCAATTTTGCAATATAATTAGGATTAATCCCGCCATTTTGAATGTTAATGAGTTCCGATATTAATGCTGTGTACAAGCTGTATACCCTGACCAAGACGATGCTCATTCGGAATTTTCGTAGTAGCGCACATATCTGTAAAGAGGTAGTCCTAAAAAGAATTTTTAGTTAGTTTTGACCTCTACTTGACCCTACGAGAGGTTCCAAGGCAAAATATTAACACCCCTGATGTAACTTTGGTCCGTTGGTTCTTCTTACCAATTGGGTCAATATCGGCCAGCCGTTTGGCAGAATAGTAACATTTTGAAGCAAGTACAAGAAAAAAGAGAAATAAAGAAAGAAATCGAGAGAATGCAGTATATCATGCGCTGCACCGCATGATATACTAGGCTCGATTGGGCTTTAGAAAGCACGAGTATATCATCATGGCGGTGACTACTTCCATGTGACCTTTGACCCCAATCTATTGCCACCCATTATAAGGGTTGGTCAGCATTCTTCTGACCAAGTCCGGGGATTATAGCAATTGATTCTGGTGTGATGTCTTTCAATATTTTCAAAGAATTGCCGCCTTTTAATCGGCCCAGGGTGACCTTTGACCCAAATCGTGAACACCCCATATGGGCCTTAGGTCAGTGGTTCTTTCGAACCAAGTCGAGTGATTATATAAGGCAATTGATTTGTGGCAGAAACAGCCAAGAGGGTACGAGCCGACTTGACCTGTAATGACCCTACGTGACCTTTGACCCCAAACTGTGAACACCTCATCTGGGCCTTGGGTCAGCGGTTCTCTGACCAAGTCTAGTGATTATTCAATTGATTTGTGGCAGAAACAGAAAAAGGAGGGTACGAGCGACTGACCTCTAATGACCCTGTGTGACCATTTGAACCCCATCTGTCAACACCGTGTGTGGCACTTGGGTCATGGGGTTATCTGAAGAAGCCTGGTCAAGATCACGTTAATGTGTAACACTAGTACCATTTTGAATATTAAGAGAGATAGAGAGACTGCCCCTTTTTGGCCCCTAAATGACTTTTGACTTCCAAAATTGAACAAGCCATCTTGCCAGACATCTGGCAATCACTGTGACCGAATGGCATCGATAGCACATGCGAACTGTGGGAGAATAGGGAAAAGGGTTAGCGCGCATGACCGCTGTTGACCCTACGTGACCCCTATGGTCAAACGGTGAACACCCTATATGACCTTGGGTCAAGGGGTTCTTGTTGCCGATTCTCGTACAATCTAACCAAGCATCTGGCACTAGTAGCATTTTAAGTGAGGTACAAACAAAGCAAGAAAAATCGAGAGAGGCAGTATATTATCAATTCGGCTGCCCGCATGATATAAGAAGACACGAAATCAAGAGAAGACAGTATATCATGCGGCTGAACCGCATGATATAAATATAACCCATATACTGCTAGTAAGTTTAGTTTGAAGGAACGGTGTTGGTTGCAAGTTCTGCAAGTTCCTGCTCAAAAGCAGACTGGCCTAAGAAACAATATTGAGTGTGCGCAGTTTGTGCCAAGTGGTCCCTATTTGGTCAGTATTGGTCATTTTTGGCCAAATCTATGAAAGCACCTTCTTTTTTAACCATAGTGCGTGCTGATCTTGGCCTTTATGCATAGATATCGCCTATAGCCCTTGCCTATGGCTATAGATATGGCTATAATTATGTAACAGTAATTACAGATGTCATTAAGTGGTCATTTCGGCCATTTTATTTCATTCTTTAAGTTCTTCCAAATGTGACTTATTTGCTCTTAAACCAAACGCTTGCGCATTTTAGCCAATTTTGCTCAAAAGCACGGCTGGCCGCAGTTTGTGCGCAGTTTGGCCTAGGGGTCACTATTGGGTCAGTATTGTCCCAATTGGCCAAATCTATGAGCCTTCTTCTTTTACAAATAGTGCCTGCTGATCTTGTCCTTCAAGCATAGATATCGCCGATTGCGAGTGCCTAATGAGGTTATCAGAATTAGCATCAGTGGTCAGCAAATGGCCATTTTGGCCATTTTTACCGCATGATATTTGTGCTTCGTGAAGCACATGAGCCTCTAGTTTGTATTTAATTTCATCATAATTTTTAGATTATGTAAAATATAAATTACAGATATGGTAATTGATAAATTTTAAATATCTTGAGGTGGCCATATCGACCTTTATTTTGAATTTTAATATTTTTAAATTAAAAATGTCATAAGTATTAATGTTCAAAGAAATTTCTCATATTTTTAATAAACAATTTTATAATAATTGTGGATGATATCAAATATATTACAAATAATGTTATAAGGTAATTTATAAGATCAAAGATCTTGTAAGGTGTGGCCATTTTGGCTGCCATCTTGGATTTAAGTATATTAACAACTAAAAAAATAATGAGGGTTTTCTGGCTGCCAAGACATATATCTCACCATACTTAATTGACACTTGTTTAGTAGTTCTTAGATGATAGGTATATGGCAATTTCGGTTAAGGTTTCGGAAGTTGACCATTTTGAAAGAAAATTACGATCATTGATTTTTCTATTATTTTTGTACTTTAGTTACACTTTTGCTGTAACTTTATGATGATAAAATAGCTGACAATTCATTAGTTTTAGTTGTTCGAAGGTGGCCATATTGGCGGCTATCATGAATTGTATGTTAGGCTGCCATATGTGACTTTCTAATAGCCAGGCCATGTTATCCCATATTCATTCTCTTCTTTGATGAATTTGGATGCTATAACTAAATATATATTTAGGTTCATTTATATTACAGATATATGACAATTTGTAGGTTTAAAGGTCTCCGAAGGGGGTTACCACCTTAAAATTGGAGCGCGTTAACAAAAAATACCATATATGGATTTTAATGGTCAAAGGCATAGAGGCCAATCCTATATTCTAACAAAGGATAGAAGGACACCAACTACTCCACTCCTCAAAAGCTCCAGGAGCAGTTTTCTCTAAACTTATGCTTCTTACAAGGGTATTTCTGGACAATTACCGTCATACCTTGTCCAAATACCTCTCTTTGTATATTCCTGGCTGGCCAGTCTTGCGGTCTGAAGATAGACCCTCCCTCGGGTCCACGGTGATGAAAACGCTAAGCGACTGAAAATTACACTCTCTCTTCAACCCATATCCCTGGACCCTCCGAATCTGTGGTGAAAACGTCTCCAATCTCCCCCGAAGTCGGGGGAAGTACTCCGCCACAAACATTAGTCAAAACACATGGTTCTGGTATACTCGCACTGTCTCTCGAAGTGCCGTATGTGCGTAAGCGACACTTAGCCAGACCAATCAGTGTGACGGCTTATTTTTTGCGCAGGATTTAAAACGGCTGCCCCTGGGAACTGACTGAGCGGCTGTTGACAGCCACCTTGGCCATGGGGGTTGTCGCACGCGCCCATTGTGGTTTGGCTTAGGCAGGTGTTTGGCCTCCCAAGTCACGATTTCTCGTTTAATGTTTTATTTGACTTTATTATGATGCATTTTTATTGAAACTATAATCAAATATAAGAGTACTAGTAGTGGTATGTATTATTATTTTTATTATCAGTCAAATATCCGGAAACCTTGTCGTGTACATTTATTGCTCATATTACTATACGGTTAAAATCATTTTTATTTTGATAGTTTGTCACTAATTGAATAAAGATCTCCATTCTAATTTATTTGCATTTCAAAAACCTGCGCCTCATGCATCTTAAATGAAGCTTGGTCCTGGTGAAGACAATTTTATCATTGCTCGTATCGAAAATACTCAGATATCTATATTACTAAAAACAGAGTGCCTGTCTGTCCGGTATGCAATTCGTTATACTTTGACATCTGGACTGCACCGGGTGGAGGGGGTGGGGCACTCACATATTAATGGATGGTGTCGGCTCGTGCGTTCCAAGCCCAAGGGCATTCGGGTGACAAGGACTGAAACATAGGGGCATTTGGGTGCCTTTAGGTGAGGAGATAGTCCAAATAATGTACCCCAAAATATGGGGTTTTAAGAGTGACCAAATATGCCACAATTTTCCCGAAATGGGGGTCTTTGGGTCTCTTGGGGGGTGAGATTTTTATTTTTTCTTTGGGTTGACAGTGGTAAAATTTCACAAAATATGGAGGTTCTTGGGTGAAAAAAAAAAATTTAAAAAAAATATGGGTGTGTTTGGGTGCAAGGAAAGGGGGTCTAAACAGCCTAGCGTACACTTCGTCGCTTCCAAGGTGGAAGTGTGGGGGGGGGGGGGGGCTAAGAATGGGTCTAATATTTAGCATGAAGGTAGGTGGAGGAGAGGAAAGTATGACGTTTGTTATAGGGTTTTAGAGCTGGACCAAAGGTTCAAATATCATCTAAAGGTCAATGCATAGGAACTACTGAACTGGGCACAGAACAAGTGCTGTGGTCAAAGGTCCACACACATAGGTCGAAGGTCACACATGGTGGAAGAGTGATAGTTGGTATACCTATTTTCGGCAAAAATTACCTTAGAAATGGGTACGGTTTTCACCGCAGTGGTTTCTGACCCAGGGAGGGGGAGGATTCCCACTGACGCGACGGCTTTTACCGGGGGGGGGAGCAGCGGGCTGTAGGTTACCGATTTATTTTCAGAATGATCAGCCCATCCTCAATAGGGAAAATAATACAACCAACCAACCAACAAACAAACAAACATAAAACGAGGAAGAAATCAACAAGTCCAATTTCTGATTTCTCAACTTCTCCTTCCCCGTCCTTTTTTATTTTTATTGTTATTGTTTATTTTCCTACTGGGCACTCTGATAGGTCCTCTAGAAACATAGTGTACACATCAATATATCACAAGCAGAAAGGAAAACTTTATTCTGGCATATCAGGCACTGTCAAAACTTATTAAAGGAGCTATTCAATTAGCTGCAGTCGCGTAATCGATAAAAGACCTTAATCGCGTGCCATTGATCCACCTTTTTGTGGTCGTATCCATGGTCCCCGGATTAGCATTCACAATTACCAAGATGTGCGCAATGTATGTTGTCCGTACCTTTGAATCGATACTGCTGGAGAACAGTGTCCCGACAGATTCGTACGTCTCGCGGGCTACTCCCTCCTAGTGTTAATTCAGGAGCCCTGTGGCAATTCCGGTTCGTGGACAAGTTGGTTGGCGTGGATGGTAAGCTGAAAAGTCCTCAAATTTTTAAGTTAGCCAGTATATTTTGCACGTCAATGGCGCTCTAAACCCAGAGACAGAGCCGATACTGGGGTACAGTCTATCTGGAATATAACTAACGCTCCTCACTGTTCCTCGTACAAAAAAAGTTAGTGGGTTACAGGGCTTTTAGCAATGCACCCCCTAGCCTATGGAACTCTTGCAATCTCTGTTGGCCATTCCGGGTCCATCGTTACTTTTAAGAAGCAGTGACATACTATTTCCAAAGAGTTGAGCATGTACTTAAACTGACATAAGTCCATTTTAAAAAAAATTGATTGTGCTACTGTTTTCTATACTATAGATTAGATGATGTGTTTTACCTCTTACATCCTATCATATTAGCGTGTTTAGGCAACAGAAATTCCGTTTTCTTTCTAAACATTTCACCTTAATAATAGCACGATATCAAATGATTTTGATTGTATTGTATGGATATATATCTGTCGGTGAATATAACGATTATACAACAGGTATGGCCATTACGAGTTTTAAAAAACAAAATCTTGGAGACGGCAATATGACTCCATCTTGAAATCGGAGCGTGCTAACAAAGCACTATTATCACATGGACTTCTATCAGACCTATAGCTCAGATTAATTACATTTTATTATACTTTCTGAAATTTACTAAACTATTACCGAAGATCATGGTAAACAAATGTTTAAAATAGTTGTAAAGGTTGCCATATTGGCCCACATCTTAATACAATGTTGAGCTTGTTGGCAAAACGAAATTACCAGATAATGTTCTACAGGCAATGACAGGTAACCGACATATCAAGACTTCAAATTGGCACATTATCGCATTTTTGCAGGCAAACTGTCTGTAAAATACTTCTATAGCGCCATTTTGAAATCTAAATGCTGCCATAACAAGTGATCCAATGTTGCTATCAAAATACTTTATGAATTTCTAGACCATGGAAAACTGGATATAAACACTGGGATCATGCCTCACCAGGATATGGGCAAAAGCAACTTTATTTGGCGCCATTTTGAAATTTAATATACCGCCAAAACCAAATACTGATCTTGTTTCAATGATCTTATTGGATTCCTTGACCCTTAAAACATGGTATAGACACCAACTAGCTTCTTACTACTATCAGATACCGAGATAGGACAAAAAATTGGCGGCCATTTTGCATTCCAAAATGACCGCCAATAGGGGAATTAAAAAAAAGGCCACATTGATTTTCTTCTGTGTGAATCAATAACTTTCAGAAAATGTATAGTTTTCCTAATCTCCATAAAAGCCAACAAAGTTACATAAAGGAACCTGAACAAGTAGCTACGTTGTTACACCGGCTCTCAGCGAGTATCGGTATTTCTCATAGCCAATTTCCGTTTTTTTTTATATAATTTTGGCATATATTTGCATTTATCTGAATTTCGTCAATGATTGTCCTAAGCATGATAAAAACTGCTA
>JAMKCH010021019.1:0-21795 GCA_023653785.1 Ophioderma brevispina
TTGTTACCTCCTTTTGATAGATTTTCTTACAAGTGTTCACTCTCAACTTACCCTATATAATAGCAACCAGAGATAGCAACCTTGAATTAGTTAGGAAATTGGAACAAAATCATTTCCATTAAAAGCTAAATATGCCTCTGAATATCTCTTGAAACAGTATCTTAAACTTTTGATGATTTTCAATAAAAAAGGTACAAGGACATTTCCAGCAAAATAGATACTTTAAGAAACCATGATTTTTTAATTTGATTTAGAATGCTTACCAATGTATTGAATCACTTCTAAAGTGAATAGGCCTAAGTCAAAAACACCAAAATGAGATGAAACTTGAGCAAATCATTTACTCCAAAAATACTTTGCAGTCCTTGGACCACAATAGGTTGCCTGCCATCATGTTTTGTGAATGATAGGCCTCATATGGCCTTGACCTTGATCATGTGACACTTTGACTTATAAAACAAATGAGGGCTTTTGCTGCTAACTATGTCCAATACAACCACCAGTTTAGTTCCCTGAAGTTTCCTTTGCATTGAGGTCAATTTTACATTTGAGCCTATATTACCAATTGACCCCCCTCACATGATCGTTGACTTGGTATGTGACCTTTGCCTCATCAACAAATGAGGGATCCCATATTGCACCTATTGAAGTATGCAGATCACCTACAGGAAATGTTACCCTTTTGTAACATACAACAGGACTACAAGTTCCCACAGACTAACAAAAACAGGGACAAAATTTATCCCTGTGTGTCTTCCTTCCTTAAAGCGCACGGGCACATTTTACAAAATATGAAATTGCTTCAATGGGCTCTCAAATGGATAGCTACGGCCATGGAAGAACAGAGATATATTTTACACATAAAAATAACATACCCCAAAAACAGATGGACATTGTATAGGATAAAGAATCCAGGTAATTGGTAGGCCAACTTTTAGTTTTCCATAACTTAATCAACAAATGTGTATATTACATGAATATTTTTGACTCGTACTCACTGATATTAAACCCGCAAAGGTTATAGACCCGTCAAACAGTATGCATAGCGTGGGAAACATGAATACTTTGGCGGTGCGTGTTTTGGTAAACGCCATTTTCGTGTCTGCTGAATTTAACGTCGCCGATAAAATCGTTCTGTTTACCCATAAGGAAGCTGATTTGGTCTTAATCATTTCAGTGAGGGCTTTTGTATTATAAAAGCCTTACAACCATTCAAAATATCGATTTTGAAAATCTTGAGGGTGACAATACTTTTCAAATGTTCCCGTGTCTCTTTAAGGCAGGTGGCACAAAAACTAGGCATAATTACATTTACCCTTCACACATACTTACCATTGTGTGCTTTATTTTCATGAACAGAATGAAGCAAATGGTATAGAATAAGTGCAAAGGGAAATCACATGGAGGTCTGCATGGATGGTAAGCGCTTGCAGGCTTGTGCCTAAAAAAAATTAAGAGAAACAGAGGTAGTATTCATAAACAGTGGCATTCCTTTGTAAGTATTCTACTTTCAATTGGAGATGAGATAAGTTTCCTTCTCCCCTCATCTGAGGGGTTTGGCACTTGTGATCCCTGTAGGCATGGTTGCTTATCCGATTGAATTATAGTACTCAGCATGTAATGAACAGTTAGTAGGGAGTGAATCAAAAGTGCCACTTGAACTTGTTAACTTTTCCTGTGGCATGCTGATTCTCACCTGCAATGTACTAATGTTAATTTTATAGATCCTCTGTTGTACTATAGAATCCCTTTGCTGATCACATGTTTAGGGTATTTAGTTTATAAGGGCATGATAGTGGAAAACAGGGGGGCACCATCGAGTGTAAAGCAGGGTAAACTCAAAAAGGGTGCAGTGAGTGAAACGGTTTTTATTACTGCATGAAAGTAGATAGACCTAAAGAGCAAAAGATATCAGAAATATCAAATCCTAAGGATTCCTTCAAAGGTATTTGTTCTGATAGCCAAGATTGGGCACCCGATTTTGCCGAAGTAGTAGGGATTTTGATAGCATATGAAAGGTACTATTTTTCTCATTATCATCCTGAAATTTCAGCTTCCAAATCCAAGTCATTCCAGAGATAGAAGGGAAAAATTAAGTCTTGTGCCGAGCAAGCTCATGCGCGGAGTGCCAATCTCTCTTTCCTTAGCGTTTGGGCCAGACTCCTCCGTATTATGTTTGCTGTGGGGGGGTTCGCCACTCCTCCCGTCTAAAAATTACTGTAGGCCTATATGGTTAACAATAATACATAAGTCTATGGAGCTCTGCAATTTGTGCTTTATTACTTGTATTTTCAAAACCACATGTATGGTCGGTATATTTGAGGGTGGCATGGGCTTGTGTCCTGGGTGCAAAACATGACGTGAAAAAATCAGAACACACACCTTTAATCATAGAGATTAAATACTTGGTGTTTAGAGATCAAGCACTTGGTGTTTAAAGATTGAACACTTGGCATTAGTAATTATACATTGGGCATTTAGACATGTTCAATTGTAAGACACCAAGAACAATTCATTTCTTATACACATCCAGATGTAGGTCTATACTATAGTATACCCACGTTTTATATAAAGTAGACCCCTAAGATACAAGCGCAGGCATGCAATATAACCCATCTGTCCACACCACACAAAGATCATACTACAGATCTTCAGACATACTGAAAGGAAACTTCCTGATCTGTGTCAACCCTGATCATCTCTGGGGGTACAGTAGGATGGGCAAGGGGGAAGGGAACGGCTCGGGAGGGGCTATTTCTGTCATTAACACTCTTTGACCTACACTGGAACATGGGAAATTAACGCTAAGCACTTAGGTTCCCATCTCTGATGCACTTTTAGACCGTGAGGAAATTAAACTACTGGTTTGTGTGGAATTGCTTTAAAAACAAGACCTTTGGTGGATACTTCTCTTAAGTTAGTTGGCAGAACTTATTTTCAAAATCATTTTTTTTTTTCATTTAAAAGATGGTACATAGTGATATAGACAGATTGTATTTGTTTGTAGATTGAATGTAGACTCAGGGGAGCACCCCAGGTACCCCAGGTTACTGAATGATGTGGGTAGTAGAGCTCATATGATACCTACAATCGTATTGAATTTTGGTTGCATATATCTACTCTGGAAAAAGTATCCTCAACGATAACATACCTGAGTCCAGTATTTTTGACAACCATATTGAAACCTGCAAAATAGTTGGCTGATCTTGTGATGGTAACTTTTCTGAACAAACCAGATGCCTGAGAATGTTCTTGGATGTCTAAGATCATTTTACAACCAAGGGTCATCTGGCGTAAATCATGAGAAAGTGCATTTTCCAAGCTGTAAGGTTTACATATAAGTAATGGTCTGCGGGGTAATCTTTACCCAGTCCACCAACAAGCTCATTGAATCAAAATGGGCCATGAAAATACTTTATATATCTAATCTTTAGATCTGTGACCAAGTATATTTTTAATAACTATTAACCCCACAAAAGTCATGAAAGAGATAGGCCATTCTCACGAAAAGACGCCAATTTTGGGTTTGAAAAAAGTAACAAAAAAAAAATTGTCACCAACTTTGTTCTTTATGCATTTTTTACACTTGAATATTGTGTCATTGATAAGGGGAGACGCAAACCTGCGAACACCACCTCCATAATTTTGTTGTAAAGCATATGCTAATATTTTTTCTGTGTGTCAAGGTACGGGTTTATTACGTTTATGCAGAAAGGAAAAATCATCGAAATCAGATTAACTATTTCCCATCGAGAACCTTAGCCACCTTTAATTTTTTGTTATAATATCGAGGTTTGAATAATTAATGCTTTAACAGTACATGACATAATGTTTTGTTTTTACGTTCCGTTGAAGTCTAAATAAGGCCACAAAATTCATGCTATAACGCAGGAACTCAAAATATTTTGATCATTTTGTGTCAGTCATTATGTCAGGGTGGTCAAATCCAGCCAATGTAATGGGTCTGTGATGTCCCAATGGGTAACAAACACAGTCGCCATAGTGGATAACGTAATAAACTAACTGAAAACTAAATAACCGTAATAAACACCTTTGTGCACCCACTTGACCAGAAGTACATATCTTAGTTTTCTATATGTTTGTGATGAGGGATGATAGCTGTACTACCTCAATCAACATGGATAATTCCTTACTTAATGGAGAAAAAAATGGATAACATAATAACATCCTTAACATGGTCGATTTTTTTTTTCAGAGTTCGATCTTAACTGGTCTTAAATTTGCCACTTCAGGTGATTGCAAGCATAATTTCCATTAGCATTCAGTATTTGCCTCTAAAAGGTACCAAAACCGTTATCTTAATACTCGTTTTAAATATTTTGGAATTTAGAGTCTGTAAATGATGGTATACCTTTGAACCCAATTCTATTGGACAACCTTTATTTTGTTCCTTAAAATTAAAGGTCAGGCAAATGCAAGCTTAAACAGTATCATGGAATTTCCAGCACAAGTTTAAACCTAACCAAAACCAATTTTTCAAAGAAATTGGATATGTTAGGTACTTTTTCTGAATTTGAAAAAATTGGATATATAGATTGGACAGCCATTTTTTGCCACTTTTGGCATGTTTTGGGGCAAATGTGTCACATAAACCCAACCGAAAGTATAGAAAACTATATATGTCCAAATTGGGTTTTTATTAGTTCTATTGACTATCAACATTTTTTAATCCACAAAGCCCCTTGTGTAAGAAAATGGGGATCAAAGACCAGCAAAAAAAAAAAACGCACTTGGCGGACTTTTCGTGAGAATTGGCAAATTACAACTGTTGATTCTTTGGTGACCATCACACATACATATACAGACATTGCCACATCATGAGCTTGATTTGCTACCAATCTTCCAAAATGCAAATGGAACGTGTTGTTTCTGTAAGAATTGGAACCCATATCCTGCAACAACAGCAATAACTTTGACAGCAAAAAGGTGTGTGTGACTTGGATAAGAACTTCTCTTGTTATAGGCATCTGGAAAAGTATGGATAGGTACAAAGGGTACCCCCAAAACCTTCATTTGAACCCTGGAATGACAAAGTAGCATTTTAATACCAATTAACTTCTCTACATATCCAATCAAACTATTTATCTACAATAGCCATAATCCAAGCCAAATCGTAAGGATTTATGGGTGCTGCCATTCTTCACTGGCTTCAGCGTCATGAAAGGTAGGCCTTTAGTCCATTAGAGACAAAAATTGCTAGCAGTTTTGTGGTTTAAGCTTAGTTAAGGACGTATTATATAAGAAGGTGTTCCTAATTCCCTCCAGCCTTAATCTAAACCCCAACCTGAAATTGTCACCAATTCACCTTTTTAAGTCCAAGAAAAACCGCAGAAAATTTTACCTAAAAAATAGGCGCCAATTCAATATAGGAGGATCCCCTATTTGAATTATTACAAATTAATTTCAACAAAATCACTTTGATTTTTAGTTCATAAAAGAACATCCTACTAAATCTCAATAACACAAAAAATTGTAGAGTGTGTGTGTGTGCGTGTTTGCATAAGAAATGTGGTTAAAGTTTTGAGGCAGCTTGATCCATCCTCTTTGGTCTACCTCACAGTAACAGTGGTCTATACTGCGCTGTCTTCAGTTTTGCCAACTCACCAACATTAGTCCCCTAATGACTCTGAAGAGCATCATTTGTCAAGCAAATTGCCCAACTTTAAAAGTTGCCTGCCTGACACCCAACTGCTGGCACCCTAACGCCCATATCGCAACCCCCTAAACGTCTCCAGTACACACCAATGTCCGCACGGGCTTTTCAACCATCTCTTGCATCAAAGTCCTAATGGGTCGTATTTGAATAAATAGAGATCTAGCATCTCTATTCTCGCTGATAGAGATGTCACCCTAATTTCCTTTCCCCTGTAACAATTGAGACAAATGACAGTGCAGCATGTTGCATTCAGAGTAGTCTGTTACAATGACTTGCATCGACTTCTGATTTTGAAGCAATGGTTAATTTTCCAAACATATAAGAAGAGATGCACCTCCTTACCAGTTCCTGCCCCCCCCAAAAAAATCACTGGAACAATGAGAATGGTGGCATATATGATTGCCTTATTTTTTTAAAGGCTCTATTATTTTGACCGTTGCAGCTAGATTTCTCCTTACTGCTCCTAATTGTATATCCACAGTTTAGAAAACCAAATATTTACTGCTATTTTTGCTATCAAATAGTACAAGCAAAATGCACAACACTTTGAATTAATAATTAACCTTTTTTAACAATTGCAGAATGTGGAGTGCAAAAGTCAAATAACACCGTAGAAAAGTAACTTAAGGCTATACAACAGCGGGTCAACAATGTCTTGTAGTCAGGCTGGTGCAATGTATTGGACTGGTGTTAACGTCAAATTAACTTAATTGGCTTTGTGAAGAAAAGAGGCGGCAATTCCAAATCCAATTTTCCAAAATGACATTGGTGATGTTGTTGTCTAAGTACAGAGCCAGGGGTTATATGTCATATTTGGGAAACAAGATTAGGTTGTTAAGAATATAACTTATCTTCTCTAGCCAAGGGCCCTCCATTGCTTTGGGTAGGTGTGTGTGATGCAGAACAACCAACTTGGGTGCTTGGGAACTGACTTTTCTTTCTTTCTCTTGAGACCTGAATTTTGGGGTAAATAAGCGAAAATGGCAGGCCTACTGTAGAAACACAATTTTTGAATCGGGAACTACAATTTTAGGAGTTTTGGACAAAGTAGGGTCTTAAAGAGACACTGGCACATTTGAAAAATAGTGCGCCCTCAAGATTGTTCAAAATCGATATTTTTGCATGGTTGTAAAGCTTTTTATATACAAAAGCCCTCACCCGAAATGATTACGACCAAATCAGCTTCCTTATGGGTAAACAGAAAGATTTTATAATTTAACGTCGCCGGCGACGCTAAATTCAGCAGACGACGAAAATGGCTTTTAACACAAGAGCACGCACTCCGTATGCATGTTTCTCACGCTATGCACACTGTTTGACCGGTCTATAGATGATGTGACCTATGACATCACTTGTTGACATTCAGGATGCCCTCTGTTGTTTTCTGGCAGGCAAAATATTACAGTAGTTTCTAGTGACAGACCACATAAAATCTGGTTATAAATTACTTGCAGAACCTTTCCTGATCTAAATTGGTCATAAAATGCAGCTGGTAGCATTAGCTTATTATGCTTGATAAGGATGTTGGTATTATTTAATTCGAAACAAAAGTTACAGCAAAAAACGGAATTTCCCCATGCAAAGTATAGCTGCTTTTGCCTGCCAGTTTCTCACTTGCACCAACAGGGGGCGCCATAAACATAAACAAATGTCACATCATCTATAACCTTTGTGGTTTTAATATCAGTGAGTACGAGTCAAAAATATTCATGTAATATACACATTTGTTGATTAAAGTTATGGAAAACTTAAAAGTTGGCCTACAAATTACCTGGATGTCAATATCCTCATATCAATGTCCCTATCTGTTTTGGGGTATGTTATTTTTATGTGTAAAATATATCTCTGTTCTTCCAATGGCCTAGACTATCATTTGAGAGCAAATTGAAGAAATTTCATATTTTGTGAAAATGTGCCAGTGCCGCTTTAAAGAGACATCAGTTTGTCTCTAGATATATATCCTCAAGTATATCACTGTTGATCCAGGGTTCAGTTCGACCTTTCTTTGATGTTATCAATCTTCATTAGCCAAATTATAATACCATATAAATAGGCTGCTTGGCATATTTGAAATGGGGAGGAGGAGACATGTGGGAGGAGACATGCGGGAGGAGAGGTTACTATGGAAACTGGAACATTTTACCCCTGCCTAAGTATCTGTGTCAGTAGCTAGCCTGTATAACTTCATGTATTTGATTGCTTTCCAATTCCAGGGCCTTTTGCCAAATATTGCACAAAATTTGCCAGGGTTCAATGAGGTGCATGTGTAAACATTTGCTGAGTAGACCTATATTAGCCCTCTATATGAACACCCACAATTTCTTAGGTTGATAAATCTTTGTGATATTTTCATTACAGTGATTTCACTAAGCAAGAACAACAAAGAAGTGTTTGAATGAATAAAATACAATGTTTGTTCGATAGAAATTACCAAAACTACTATCGAAATGTAAAATTTAAAATGATTTTCATCCTCCTACTAAAAATACTAAAATCTCAGGTTTTAATTATTTATTGGGTCAGTGGTAGGGGCTGGGGCACAGAGGATCGGTAAGTACCCCTTTAAATAACAAAATAAGGCTATATAATAAATACATTCAAATGTTTACATTCTACAAATTTAAATGTTTAATTTAGAGAACTAAACATTGTTTATAATAATAATAATAATAATAATAAAAAAGTGCTTATAGAGCGCCTTACACCGAAGTCTCAAAGCGCTAAAAGTGATATTTAT
This sequence comes from Ophioderma brevispina, assembly GCA_023653785.1. Taxonomy (NCBI): domain Eukaryota; kingdom Metazoa; phylum Echinodermata; class Ophiuroidea; order Amphilepidida; family Ophiodermatidae; genus Ophioderma; species Ophioderma brevispina. Next base: position 8,415 of record JAMKCH010021019.1, read on the forward strand.
GAACTAAATATCATATGTTTACAGTGTTGTGTGCAGGAGCTGGGGTGCTCAAGCCTCCACCTCAGAACTTTAGTTAAATTCAGAACCTATAAGATTCACAAGACACAGTTATTATTACAAGACACAGTAAATATTGCTAGGGCAGAGAGCAGTAGCATAACAGGCAGGGGGAGGAGCAGGGGGCAGGTTGCCACCCCAGAGAAGTTCAACCATGAAGAAAAGCTTGAAAATCTTGCTAAATCAGCCCTTTTGCCTCATTTTTTGCCTCCAACCAGTAAAATCCGCCTCAAAACCACCTCCAGCTGGGAAAATCTGCCTCATAACCGGGAATTTGCCCCTCTGACAAGTGATCCCTATTATACCCTGACAGAGTTATAGAGGTGGAGCAAACATTAGCCATGTTCACACGGTCACAAAACTCCAAGGGTTTGAAACTCTGGAGGTGAAAATTTAATCCAATTACTAGTATTTTACTTTACTCCAAGTTGTGTCCACATGATGGCCAAAACTCTGAAATCATCTGCCTGAAAATTCTCCTCAGCTTATCATATTGGAGACCGAAGTCAACATATCGGAAGCCGTGGACTTTCACGCTTATATTCAAACACGGAAATTTGTCAACTCACCATCCCTCAAAGCTGTCCGCATGGCAAGACACTCCAAAACACTCTGGTGTGTTATCGTAGTTTGAGCTTCACCCTAAGTTTTTTAGGGGGTAAAACCACAAATTTAAAACTCCGAATGCGTCCACACGGTCAAAAACCCAATCGACACTCCAAAGTTTTGAAACTCCAGAGTTTCAGCCTGTGTGTGTGGACATGACTATTGTTACCTGCAAGCAGCAATGAGTTCATAATGTAGCAGTAAACAGAATATCAACCTACTTGATGACATATGCCAACAAGACTTGATCTAGTCTAACAGTGCTGATGAGAGGAAGGTTAAAGACCTACTTTCACAATGACATTGAGTGAGAAAGAAAGTAGGGTGCAATTGATTGAAGTGTTTTTGTCCACTTATTTGACATCAGGTCTACTTCACCATTTTGTAAACAGGCCTACATTTCAAAATACTCTAACATGAGGTAAAAGCACATTTGCATCAAATTCCACTTATATTATATGGTACTATTGATAAAGTGTTATGATTTGATATTGTTTTACACTGGATGTTGTTTATGTTGCAAGGTTAACCCCCCTGGCAGCAGCATAACAGGCGAGGGGGGGGCTGATTTAGATTGAAAATCATGCTAAATCAGCCCCTTTTTTGCCTGCTCACCAGGAAATTTTCACCTCCAACTGGGAAAATCTGCCTCAAAACCGGGAAATTGCCCCTCTGACAAGTGACCCCTGTTATGCCCCTGGGGAAGTACCAGCCAATTTTATTGGTTGTTCATATTGTTATATGATGTAACTACCCAATCAGAGACATGGTAAGATTTTCTTATAACTTGTGCATTCAGATTATATAGCCTATCTAAAGGTGTGTTTCTATTGGGACCTATTTTCCGGTTTAAAACCAGAAAAGGGATTAACTTGGCTCAATTGAAACAGCCGTCCTACTGCCATTTTCTTGCTAATAACGATGAAAGTTTCCACGGTATTTATCCTTGTTTGGGAAGGATAATGCCAGAGAAAAAGAAATTATCCGGTGAACACCAACAGGAACAAAAGCATTCCGATAGAGTGCACATACCGGCTAAAGACCGGAAAATGACGCCACATGATCGCAGTATTGAACCCAATCGCAGTATGCGCAGCGAGTTGACGTTAGTAAACCAGGGTGTAGCAACACATTTTGTCAACATCACGATTCTCCGTCACTGTCTTACTTTGGTGCGCGATAGGTCTCTGTAATATACCTCATGATCCCTGTTCTGCCTATCACAACGTCTTTGCCTATCACGACACCATCTTTGATCCGACAGTTCGGCGAGGTCACGACCACAATACAACGCGGTTGACCTGTGAGATGACCTTTAGCTGGTTAAAAGTAGAACAGCCGTGTGGTCGGTTCGCATTTCCGGAAAACGCGCTCAATAGAAATTCGCACTACGGCTTTTCAGTATAACCGGATAAATGTTACTGGATAAATAACGTCTGCTCAATAGAAACACGCTATTATTTTGTTTGGTTGCTAAAAAAATATATCACATTATACCCAAGTAATGAGCCAATCAGAATAAAAAAACATCGCGGGTCTCCAGACCATGAGTGTCGTATTGCGTTGGGGTTTGTGGGGGAATGGGGCCAAAGTCCAACCAAGGTCATCACATGTCACCCCACCCCTCCTTTCCACCAAGTTACATCATCGTAGCCCTTACGAAACTCATACGGCATTGCAATATATTAAGGGTTAACATTTTGACCACAGAGACACATATACACACACATACGACCAGAAATCCAAGTGCCTTCAGCAATTCTTGCAGGTGATACAAAAAGTGGTATTTCTCAGAGGTATAAGAGCAGGAAAGAAGGGTTATAGGCAACATTCAAAGCTCGAATCCAAAATTACACCGTCAGAAATGCATATGAAAAATTAATTGGGTCAGAGCGATGACTTTTAGCCAGACACTAATATTCTGTGAACCTGTTCAGGTACAGTTACTTGCCTAGCTATTTTGGGATGATCATTAGATTTCAAATATGGCATCACTTAGTGACACTGAACAGAGAGTGATGAGCGATCATTCAGAGATCAGAGATAAAGTTGTTTTGTCTAGCATGGAGCGACAGAAGAGAGAAAGGTCTTCCTATCATCATAATAGATACACAACAACAAGAAACCACCTTATTGTTAGACGTCTCTCGGTTGACAGCCAAACAAACTGTACACTAAACAGCTGATTACTGCAATTATTTACTTGTTGCAATTTGTTTAGGACCTTAAAAAATATTCCCTTATTGTAAATCATAACTGGAAGGAGGTTCTTAAAACTGAGCTTAATTTGAGTCTTGTCAGTGGATTTCAAAATAAAATAGCAGTTTTTTTAAAACATTTCCAAATTCTCAAAACACTAAGCTCTATCCAACATGCTCTTCAAGGTGGAATTACACAAAATGTAAACAATATTTAGCAAGGAGTTCAACAAGTTTAAAGAACTTGTTTAACAATAATTAAAAAGTAGTCTATTAACAAGAAAACACACGTTTTAATCAGCAAATTACTTATATTGAGAGCACTCTATAAATAATGACTTTGATATAAACTGCCTTTTAAGGCTGACACAGAGATTTCAGAGGAGGGCGCACTCATTTTTCAACAAATATGTTTTTTGCATATACATAATGCTTGTCCATCTAATAATCTCTGTGGACAAAACAAGCTCAATCAAAGTCCTTCATAATCATATAGAAAATCACAACTTGTGCATAAATTCGGAGCGAATCAGAATTTGTGTTAACAAGGTATTCCTATGGGACTGTTATACTGTGCATAAATGTTTACTGCATGACACGGAAAATCTGATTCATCTCATCTTGGAAATTGAGCATTTGGTGACTATCTATAGTTTAGGATTACTATTTTTAATTACTAAACAAAAAAAAAAACCTAAAAAAAAAAATTTATATTTCAAAACTCTGAGCAGCCTTTACTGGTAAATTGACTCCTTGAAACCCCCTCACTCCCTCCTGACAGACGGACCTGATACGCCTCCATTACTTGTAGCTTTGGACACTGTACCTTGCGACAAGTTTTGTCTCTGTTGTAAATTTTAGAAATACGAAGATACCAGTTGGGGGGGGAAAAAAAAAAAAAAAAAAACCAGGGGGTAGAAATCCATTCTGTAAGCACTCATGAGCATGTTTGCCATCAACAAGAGTCTACTAAGCTATAACTAGTCAAGGTGTGCCCTAAAGCAGTTACGCATGTAACAGGTCAAAGTAAACAATCGTGCTACACAAGTTTTGAAGGCCACTATAACACTGATTGAAATTGACACTCGCATTTGACACTTAATCCTTATGCCTAAGTAGCATTTCATCCTTATATCAGCTGAAAAATGAGTGATATAGATTTTACGATGAGTTAATTAATATGAGAAACTTAAATAAACAAAATTTAGAGGCGTTTCCTGTTCGTGACAAGGTGAATAGTGATCAATGACAGCTGAACTTATCAGCTAGCTAGCATGAGACGTATTGGAGTTGCATCACGCAACGATATTAGGAATTATTAGCAAATTGATTGATATTGGAGAAGAGACTAGATATTGAGTGCCTGTTTGAGAAAGTCAAGTATGGCACTGCACTAACCTATAGTATGCAAGATATAGATTTGAGAGGAAGGAAATGAAGGGCACATCCCGTTTAAGCTTCTTTTTGACATGGGCTCCCTTCCCTGTCATTTTTGTTGTTCTCTGCATAGACGACCTACTCTTATATATTTTTTAATTTTTCTTTATTTCATCCTTTAAAGTTCGAGTCAAAGGCCAAAAAAGTACTTTTATTATTTCACAAAAAATTACTCTTTCTCCTCCCTTGTAGTTCAGGGCTGCTCCTCCTCATAGCTCCGGGGAGAATCAGGTCCTGAGTAGGTATCTCCTCGTTAAAGACATTCTTATCTCTTTTATCAATATCACATCCAAGTAAATGAGTATTCTTACAGTGCTTGTCATAATCTCTTGGACATGACATATGCGTGAGTATCTTTTTGCGTGAACTGTACTTTCATGCACTCCAACGGTGCAGCGTAGGGCGGGAAAGCGGGTGTACCAAAGGTACATATCCATGGGCTCATTTGACCAAGTGACTGTAAGGTGACTAAATATACCTTTAACTTTTTTTACATAGGTTGACCTTCTAGGTTGACCTTTTTGTTGGACAAGAGACATAGCAGCATCTATCAATCCATACTGGACTATATCCAGCACAAGAGCTGAAACACACGTGGTCTTTCCAGCATTGCTGTCGGCCGGCGGCCCGCAACAAAAGATGTGCAAGTTATATAGAACCGCGCAAGTTATTATAGACTGAAATTTTCAATTACGGTACTTTAAAATAGGTACATAAAATATAAATATAGTACTTTAAAATGGACTCTAATCTGCAGTCTACAAATTTGAATTGGTTTTGTTTAGAGCATGCGTGCATTTAAAAGGTGGTCAAATTCCTAGGTATGTTTAATTCTAAGTCAAGAATCTCAACATAAGTACTCACTTATACTGTGTTTACACGGGACAAATTAGTTTGTACAGAGACGAATGTATTTTTTACTTCTTAAACCTTGTTTAATGTCTAACGCAGCCTTGCACCTGCTTTCTAAACACATAAGTTACATTGTAGGTTATTCATTTGACGTTTCCTGATGGGCTCAAATACTCATAAACCAAATTATAAGATTTCGACATTACTAAGTAGGCCTATATAATAAAGAAATGTGTGGGGGAGAGAAATCCACCACCATAGCAGTTTCCAAGCCAACTGCCACATGGCCTATTTTATGGGTGGATAGCAAGAAATTGGACAAATGAGACTCTAAATCACCATTATCAAAGGCTAATATAAAATTTATGAAAGCACAGGCTGTGCAACATTCATCAAGTTCAACGTTGAACACAGTGAAGGTATGCAAGCAGTACCAGTCAAAACAACACCAGCCTTTATCACAAAACCACTGCAAATGTAAAATAAGCAGAACTCAAAATTATGCAACTCTTTGACTTTTAATGACCCCACATGACCTTTGACCCCATAATATTTTGAAGTAGCTATAGTAGTTCCAAGTAATTGGTTTCCAAGTCTCTCTGAAATCATCATGTATAGAACCTATGATTGAAAAATGAATTGAACCCTAACCTAAACTTTGACCTCACCACAAACCGTTGGGGTCACACATGTGATTTCTACCCAACACTCATCAGCCAAGGTATGAATCTCACCAATGTGTCTGCCATCTGACCATTGTCTGTTAGCAAAATGCTCCTAACATTTCTCATTTGTGTTAGTCATGTTTTCTATTACAGCACACATATAGGGCCTACTCTGCCACACACACTGTCCGTAACATGCAACATCTAATATCCTATTTGTCCCTTATTAGGTTGCTTTTGGTCTTATCCCTTATACACCAATCCGACGGCGACTATTCCCGCCCCTACGCCGTGGGCATTGGCACTCCACCATCTCCACCATTAACTTGGGGGCAAATCTTTTGCATTTCTTTTATAACACACCCAATACAAAAGCACCCGCGTTTACGTTGAACGTGTTACCAGAAAAAAAAAAAAAAAAACAACAGAAGCGATAATTTTGATCAGGTTCCGACGGCAAAAACCCAACACTATGCCACTGTTATCCATTTGTATTCATTCATGGGCGGCTCAGGAAAAAAATTAAATTTCTTGGGCTTGCACAATAGCGATAAAAGTTACCAAATGGAAACGAACTGCGTGCGAATTCACTCGCTAATGACACAAATGAAACAATCATCGTATCCATTTCATCTACATACCACATTTGTAACATCGCCGGTCTTTTCACGTTTACTGATTGATAGTCCCATGCGTAGCACTTTCAATGCACAAACGAGACTAATTTTGTTGCAGATCTCCGAAATCGATCACCTGGGCACGGAAGTGTCTTTCTAAACACACCAACAACCCGCATCGGAAGATGTTTCACGTTTTTCAGCAATCCGATCGGCTCTGTTGGGAACTATTCAATTTTTCACGTACAACGGATCATATACATTCTATTGATACTTTTATTTTTGTCTGGAATGTTTGAATTTTTAACGAAAAATTATTTTTTTCACGGCGGCGGTTATTACCAATTTTGAACACGTATTCTAACCATAAGCGTTCATTTCTCATAATCATCTATAATTCTTATTATCATGATTATGGCTTATTATTTCGTTCGTTAAGCCTATTGCGGCTTGTTGTGTACTGTGTGGTTTTTTTGGGTGCCGGGAGCCCCCCATAATGCGGGCGACGTAGAGGGTGTCCTTTCAAGGCTTCCCCGTCGGATTCGTGTATAAGATATTGTTAAGATACCTCTGCTTGTTAACAAGCATGCCACCTCTAATTTTGATAATTTTTTAATTATCTGATTCAGCAAATCACTGATCAAAGTGCTTGCACTACCCCGCACTATCTCTTCATCAGCTGGCCCTTTTCTATAACCCTATCCCCACCAAAAAAGTTATATTACCTCTGTTTACTCCTCAGCGCGCTCTGCAAAGTGCTAGTATGGAAAACTTCTCCAGCAAGAGCTTTGGTGTCAAGGTTGTAGGCCTATTGAACCTCTACAGTTTGGATGACTCTAAAGGACATTTCCAGGAATATTCAACAACCTCAGTTGTTTAAAAAGTTTCATAGCATTTCATGATCCTAACATCCTCAATTTTGGTTTATGTTTTAACTTTTTAGAGATGTCAGGGATACAGGTCAGGGAATCATATAAAATGCATTTTTAGCCAAGTAATTTTTTCTCAGGGCTCAATCTCTTTTATACAATTCAAATGGTAACCCTTACCACCTACCCCTTAATCCTAGACGATAACATTAACCCTAACCTCTAATCCTGATCTCTGTAAAAACCAAATATAAACATGCCCGTGAAAAGAGAGAATGGGGACTGAAAAAAGAATCCCTCAAGATTTTTTTACCAACATTTTCTACCTCAATTCCCCTTTAAAAAACCACCATTACGCCAGTAAATTTTGTTGTTAGCTTCATTATATTCAAATCATAATATTTATAATCTTCACACTTGTTTATTTTATGTCTTCTCATCTTCCAAATATTTTGCTAGATTTGTTACTTGAGACACAACCCAATGGGCTAAGCAATGACAGGCAGGGGTCACAAGTAGAAGTGCCCTTCTTTCAATAAAACAATATGGATTTCATCATTAAAGTGCACTATCATTGATCTGCCAAAAGAGTAAAAATATTTGAAATTGCAGGAATAACTTAAAAGTGTAGGAGACGTCTGTAGAATTCTTGTAAAGTACTTTTTTCAACTGAAAAACTAATAGAAAAGGAAGAAAACCAAAGATATGAATGTGCCATTCAATTCCGTGTTGTAGTAAGTGTCTGTGTTACGGACAGTACTGACTAAAATATTTGATGTTGTCCTTATTATTACGCTGCTTTTAGTCGTATCACTTGTAGGATATGTTAGGACACCATAACTTGTTACAAAGATGCAAAAATCTTATTTTTTGATGATTTTTTTCGATTTTTGTCATGATTAGAGCAAATCACTGATAGTACTTTAAATCGAAGTTAAAAGAAAAGATCTTCTGACTTGATTTACAAGTTCAGACCTACCAAGAAATTTTGATTTGATATCTGCTGGTATTAAACCACACTTAACTCAGTCATCAATCAATGTGCTATAGCATGTTATCCACAAGAGAACCAATTTATCCAAAGCACTGTGTAACTAGTACAAAAGGGCTATGTGTAGGTCCACCCACGTCAAAATAGTATAGGCCCTACACATATCAGGGGTTGACAACTGAGCACCATAGAAGATATCAGTAGCTTTCCCCATGCATTGCTTCCAATGGAAGATTTGTACAGACTACTGATCATTAAGATGAAACTGGCTAAATTATAGTATTGATCACAACTTGCATTTAAGAATGTTTCATCTCTAACGATTCCAGCAGTGAATATGTGTCGAAATTTCCATTGAAAGCAATGCATTGTAGGAAGTTACTGACATCTTCTCTCTACGCACCTGTCTATCTTTGCTCCTTTCACCTCACAACGGAGCTATGAAAATATGAAGTTTGCCGCATTCATTTTGAATCCTGGTCCCCACTATAACCTCATTTCATGTGCTATCTTCATACACGCTATTGGTAACCATGACCATAACAAACATCACCTCCGCAATATTACTCTCAGTGTTGGCACCAATGAACAATCAAGATCAGGTTTTTTAAGTGGGGTGTATACACTGCGTTTTCTATAAATTTGTTCTTCACAACCCAGGCTCAAAATGCACATATTTCTGTTATTGACTTATATGAGGGCGGGACCCTCTCATTTGGCTTTTCTCGTCCGTTCGAGTTGTCTTATATAGTGTAGCATTTTGTTTACTTAACTTATTTGTTTAGGTTTCGACCCGCAAATTAAGCCAGGACTTTGTATGGATGATAGAAACGGGATTTAGAATGAGAAGGTATATGATTTGAATTAATATGCAATATACCGGAATTGAAGAAAGTTTTCAAACATCGGAATTCTTAAGTGATTTGCGAGAGATCTTTTAGCAGAGAAAGTGTTTTGAAGAAGGAATAAAATCTGCGTAAGTTGTTTGGGCTCCGAGTGTACTATTTGCGAGATGGTTTCAACCAGTTCAGTGCTCGATGTCCTGTTCTCAGCTTCCTTATCTTTGGTGCAGGGGTGTAATTTTTAATTAGTTGAAATGGCTGAAGCAATCTAGGCCGATCTTTTTCGGTTTTTAACTCTACTTTCTTCTAACTGTTTGTAATATATTATATATTAACCTGTATATAATATAAGGGAAGATAGGAATTTTGTAATGGAGAATACGTATGATGTCTTTTTGAAGAAGACTCTTTTGCTTGGTTCTTCGGCGTGGCGACCCCCGAAACTAATGGAAAAAGCGCACATCTTAACGGGTCAATAGCTCATTGTTTAAAATGAGACAAAATAGCCCAAATTGATATCTTAACTATACATTAGCTATTTGTTAGGTATTTGGATGACCAAGTCCGTGTAGATTGAAAATTGTGGAGCTAGAATTAAGCTAATAACTGATATTTTTGGTTCATTTTGAGATATGGGCCCTTTAAGTTCACAAAAACAGTTTGTTTTGAGTCAGTAAATTGCGAAATATTCAATTTCCCATCCTATTTTCATACTTCTTCAACTTATGACGTCATGTAGTGACTTCATATTGCGGATGTTGGTACTCAACCAGAAATGAGTACTCCTAAGCTAATGCGTGGTCCTAATTTATAGGACTAGATGCCCATATTAAGGAAAATCGGGCGGGGGTGGGGGTGCCCGTTCGGGCTTTGGCGCGCGTACGTGGGCGTTCGCATTCCTTGTATACGTGTGTTGCGAATTGGGTGGTAATGTGGTCTGTTTTGGTGTGTGTTTAAATTAATGTGAGCTTGAATCCAAAAAACAAAAAAAAATACCCCACCAACGTAAAGTATTTGGGGTTTAATAATAAGTCATTCTTTGTTTTTAAAATAATAGTTAATTTTAACAGTTTTTAAAAGAAATTATATACTCTTCTTAATATGTAAATCCCACTCACACTTTAACGATTTCCTGTTTTTTTAACCTGAAATAATAATAATGAATAATAAAATTTATGTAATTGAATCACGTTGATTCATAATGATTATTTTAAATTTACTGTATAGTGACCGATTATTTTTCCCTCTGGTACGCATTATTTACTTAATTATTATCATATGTTTTTTTGCTGTATTCTATGATGACAAATAGAGATGATTGATTGATAATTCAGTTCCATGTACAAACGCATGGGTAAATACATTGTCCGGAAAAGGGCACCACAAAATTCTAAAAAGTACCAGCACCCATTTAATTGTTATATATAATTAAATTTGGTCTATTCTTAAAGGCACTATATCAGTGATTTGCTAATCAGAAATTTGAAAAAAAAATCATCAACAATCTGATTTCTTTCCATGTCTGTGACAAAGGAAGTTCGGCTGTCCTAACATACCCTGCAAGTGATAAGATCGAAAGCAACGTAACAAGGCCAAATTTGATATTTTATCAATTCGGTCCGCACGCAGGACGCTTACTACAACACGTCATTGAATGGAGATTCGTATATCTTTGAACCCTGCTTTTCTTCATATTCTGTCAATTTTTCAAGGTGAAAGAAATTATGAGAATTTTTAAGATATTCCTGCGAATTTCAATATTTTGACTCTTTCGGTGGTCACTGATAGTGCTTTAACTTACAAATGCCATTGTTTAAACTGTATTAAGTGCAACACTGTGGAGAAAGCCGCAAAAAGTGGCTCCTCTTTCAGTCCAAATGGCACTCCTATTCCTGAGAACCAATCAATAGTTTATGTTTTTCTTCAATATAGTAATGTCTTAGAGCAATATATAATGCCCTGTGCAGAGTTTGCCGAATTATTCCAATGGGAAATGCATTTTCTGGAATGTGGGCTAGGAACCCCCCCCCCCCCCCATCCACTATGTGTTGTAAAATACCTATACATTGAGTGGTTAAGAATGTAAACTATAGAAGTATAAAATTGTACTTTGCTTTGTCGTCATTATCTTTTATTGTGTAAATTTTACAGTATTATACGCAGCATTCTACCAACTAAATAGACCTACCGTACATTTAAAAGATGGTCTAAATTTAGGCAGGTTTGCTAGGGTGGTGTGGTCATCCGTGCTTTTGTATCCCCTGTATATTCCAAGCTATTTTATTTACTCACCCGAATACACACATTTCAAAGAGTTTTAATTAAATTAACTTTTAGGAGTATATACTGTATATTACTATTTGGTTGGCAGAATGCCCGTATAATATTATAAAAAGGACATCGCCGGATAAGGAGAGAAGGAGGCCCTCTAATCCTCAAATAGTTTATATTTCCACCATAATTTTGAGTTTGGGTGTTTGAACACTACTTTAACATGTACGCAAGGTGGTTTTTTATCCCCAAAATACACTTGTATCAAAAAAAATGAGAAGTCTTGAGAAACTCTCCGTCAGTGTGCATCATGCGGGGGAAGGAAACCTGCCATGCGAAAGGTAGGGTAGTATGGAAAGGCTTGGGGAGTGAGAGGAAATAGCAAGGGGTTAAAAGCATGTGAGGGATGAGAGATGGGGGGGGAGAGGAGGAGAAAGCGGGGGGGAGCGGTAGGAAAGAAGTGTGAGAGAGGGGAAGGGTGGGGCTGGGGAAGAGAGTGGTAGAGTTTTAGATGGACATTTATATTATATGAAGAAACAGGAAATGTTGCATAGCTGCCCTTTGTCATGGAGCTTGTAAATGACGCCTATAATATACCTTTTGTCCTTCATAAGCTTACAAAGAGGCTACTGCGCAGCCTTATAACAGACCCAAATACCTATTAGCTTCATATGCTGCCTAAGATTTGGATTATATAACCGTCTTCACACCAGCAGACTGAATACAAACCACCTGCCACATGACCGCTCTTATTTATATTAATGATCAAATTTAACTACACTATAGCAATAAAATGATCAATTCCCATGGCGCAGTTAAATAGCTTTCATTCCCCATTGTATGAGCAAATCATCTCATTTATTTAGTATATTTATGATACCCAGGACATGCATGGTCCGCTGTTGTAACATATGCTCATCCAAGGCGACTGAACAGAGCCCTTGGTATATTAGCATGCCATACAACATAATGCATGTGGTATGGGTTTTTTATGTAAAAAGTTCGATGTTGTTTTGCATCCATTCAGGTCCGGCCCCCCAGAAAACAAAAATGAAAAAAAATAGGTCTTTCCACCCCACGAACCAGAACTCCACTCACTATATATTGCTAAATAACATAGCGCACATCCTTGATCAACGCGGCATTGTGGTCGTGGGGTGGAAAGGTTCAAATATGGAAATTCCCAATTACCGATGTTGAGCTGATATACTCGTTCACTTTCACTTACAAAGCGAGCATTGGGTCTATATGTAAAATGGGGCGTCTTCCGTAAAAACCACAATACGTACACTTGGGGCAAGTCCGCATTAGTCGATGTCACCAAAATCCTGCAGCTCTCGTGTGCTTCATGAACTAATAGGAATGGGGGGGGGCCGTAGTGGCTCGCTTCATTCCTTATCCGCGATGTTCCTTTACAATATCTTTAATAGTTACTGTGTCCCGAGACCCGGTTGAAGTACAATTTAGTTTCATAAGTCCCTTTGGTAAACCTTGCCTCAAAACCTCATTTTTTAGCCAATTTCGGCTCCAATCCGGCAAATTTCACAAAATTTCAGTTCCTAGACCCTTTTGACTATTACCGTAGTCCATACTGAATGTCGGGCATTCAGACGAGTCATTATCATCTTTTGCACTTCACATTTACGAATCACTGCCGACGACCAATGTAAAAAAAAACGACGTAAAAAGGTTCCCTGTACTACTTTGGGACACAAATAGTTCCAAGCACCATTCGGAATGCGGCCCCGCACATCCCATCCCTACAAATTAAAGCCACTCCTACAATCGATCTGCATTTAAGCTGTCATTCACAAAAGCCCACCCCCCCACAAAGAACGCCCGAATAAGTTCCGAAGGAACCAAACCAAACCCCAAATCCCTCCGGAATAGCGAAGCCGAGAACCGCGAAATTCTAGTTTCAACAGCAGAATCAATTAAAGTTTTTGGTTTCAAATGAGATCATTTTATTTTTCTTT